>PVKA01006378.1:53508-84103 GCA_004027165.1 Ctenomys sociabilis
TTTTTTTTTTTTTTTTTTTTTTTTTTTTTTTTTTTTTTTTTTTATAGAACCAGGGATTGAACTCAGGCCCTTGTGCTTGCAGGGAGGCGCTTGTTCCACTATCTCCCCAGCCCTCAATACCACAATCTTAACAGGAGACCTTAACACCCCCTTATCCAAAAAAGATAGGTCAACCAGACAAAAAATTAGCAAAGAAGTAGCAGAACTAAACCAGAGCTTGGAAGAAATGGACTTGGTGAACATAGCAGAGTGTTCCACCCAACCACAGCTGAATACACATTTTTTCCAGCTACACGTGGGTCATTTTCTAAAATAGACCACATCGTGCTTAAGTATATGCAAGAAAACAGAAATTATCCCATGCATATTATCTGAGCACAGTGCAATGAAACTGGAAGTAAACAACAAAAGAAACCAGAAAAATCCCCTAAATACATGGAAACTAAACAACACCCTACTCAGCAGTCAATAGGTCACAGATGAAATTAAAAAATTCAACAGTACCTACAATACAATGAAAATTCAACAACAACCTATCGGAATTTATGGGATGCAATGAAAGCAGTTCTCAGAGGGAAATTCATAGATATGAACTCACATATTAGGAAAACAGAACAGGAACAAATAAACACCCTAATGCTGTACACCTCCAACATCTAGAAAAAGAAGAAAAAACCAAACCCAGAGCCTAAAGACAGGAAGAAATCATAAAGATTAGAGCAGAAATTAATTCAATTGAGATGAAGAAAACAGTTCAAAGGATCAACAAATCAAGCTTGTTCTTTGAAAGACTAAATAAAATTGATAAACCCCTAGCTAACCTGATCAAAAAGAAGAAAGAAAAAATTCAACTACAAACAATAAGGAATAAAAAGGGTGAAATCACCACAGACACAGTGGAAATTCAGAAGATTATCAATAGCTAATTTGAGAATCTTTACGCTCACAGAATAGAAGACACAAACGAAATGGACGGATTCCTAGAAAGGTGCAAATTACCAAAACTGAACCAAGAAGATATAACAACTCTCAATAACCTAATGACAGCCAATGAAATATGAAATGTAATAAAAAGCCTGCCAACAAAGAAATGTCCAGGTCCTGATTGATTCACAGCTGAATTCTACAAGAGATTTACAGAAGATATAATCCCTACACTCCTCACACTCTTCAGTGAAATTGAAAAGGAAACAATTCTCCCAAAATCATTCTTGGAGACAACTATCATACTGATACCAAAACCAGGGAAAGACACAACTAAAAAAGAGAACTACAGGCCAATCTCCCTCATGAACATAGATACAAAAATCCTCAATAAAATCCTAGCAAATAGAATACAACAAATCATCAAGAAGACCATACACCATGACCAGGTAGGATTCATCCCAGGGATGCAAGGATGGTTCAATATTTGAAAAATCTATTAATCTAATGCACTATATCAAAAGAGAGAAATCTAAAAACCACATGATCATCTCAATTGATACAGAAAAGGCTTTTGACATTCATGTTCAAAATCCTTCAGAAAACTGGAATAGAAGGCCTCTACTTCAATTTGATAAAAGCCATCTATGCAACCCAAGGGCTAATATAATTTTAAATGTGGAAAAACTGAATTTTTTTTTTCAGAACTGGGGATTGAATTCAAGCCCTTGTGCTTGCCAGGGAAGAATCAGAGATTGAGCTCAGGCCTTTGCACTTGCCAGGGAAGTGCTTATTCCACTGAGCCATCTCCTCGGCCCCTAGGGAAGCACTTATTCCACTGAGCCATCTCCCCAGCCCAAAAACTGAAATCTTTTATTCCCAGATCTGGTACAAGAAAAGGATGTTCTCTATCACCCCTCCTGTTCAATACAGTTCTGGAATCATTATCTAGAACCATTAAGGAAGACGGAAAAATAAAAGGAATAACAATAAGTAAAGAGGGCCAGGGAGATAGCTCAGTAGAATAAGCACTTCCCTGGCAAGCACAAGGGCCTGAGTTCAACCCAAAAGTCAATAGCATTCCTCTACACACATAGCAAACACACTGAAAGGAAAATTAGAGAAACAATATCTTTTACAATAGCACCACATAAAATGAAATACCTTGGAACTCATCTAACTAAAAAAGTCAAAGATCGTTTCACAGAAAATTACAGTACTCTGAAAAAAGTGGTCATAGAGGATTTCAGAAAATGGAAAGATATTCCCTGCTCCTTGATAGGAAGAACCAACATCATGAAGATCGCCATACTCCCAAAATTGTTGTACAGATTTAATGCAATACCTATCAAACTGCCACCAACATACCTCCCAGACCTAGAGAAATTTTTCCTAAAATTTATTTGGAACCAGAAAAGACCTAGAATAGCAAAGGCAATCCTGGCCAACAAAGACAAGGCAGGAGGCATCACAATTCCTGACTTGAAACTATACTACAAAACCACTGTGGTAAAATCAACATGGTATTAGCAATGAAATAGACCTGAGGATCAATGGAATAGATTAGAAGATTCAGAGGCCTCTGTGAACACACTCAGCCACCTGATCTTTGACAAAGGGGGCAAACATGCTTACTGGAAGAAAGATAGCCTTTTTAACAAATGGTACTGGAAAAACTGGCTTTCTACATGCCAGAAACTAAAACTTGACCCAGGTCTATCCCCATGCACTAATCTAAAGTCAAAATGGATTAAAGATCTAAACATTAAAACAGAAACACTAAACATGACAGGGACAAGACCATTCATTTATACACACTAGACAGATAAGACAATGATCCTGAGAAACATCAGATTTTTGAAACTAGCAGTTAAGTGGTAGGATTCTCACCCTGACTACCTATATATACTGATACCTGTGAACCAAGCAACTGTACTGAATTTAACAAAGTGTAATAGAAGGGTCACGCTTCAAATGCCTGCCATTTTGGTCTTCTAAATATGTACTTCTTGTCATGACATACCAGCTATTACTATACTGCCCTTTTCTAAAGGGTAATAAATGAAAAAGAAGACAAAAAAATGTCACAAGACAGTCATGCTATAATGCTACTATGATGTATATGGATGGATTTCTAAATATCTATGTAAATATATGTAAGTGTACATTCTTTTTTTATTTTTTTTCTTCCTCATATTCTGTATGGTCTTAGAGTTTAGTATCTCAATACTTGATGGAAAATACATGTTCCATGTTATGCCTGTGATGTCTGATATTTAGACAAATAGTGTGGGTAAACTGAACTGCATATGTTGCAGGGTAATAATAATAAGCTTCTCTTCTGGAGGGTTAACAACCTAAGTTTGCAGATCAAAAATTGGAGAAAAAGAAATGCTGCAAGGTCAGCCAACATTTTGGCCCTAGCCTTCCAAGGTCAGTGAAGACTGAGGACATAGGAGAACCTGTACTGTAACATCATGTAACTCAGTAGTGCCCCAAATTTTCTGATCAAGGAGATTATGAGGCCACAGAGGAATGCAACCAATGATGTATGGTGTGCCTAAGGAGAGTCACATGGAGAGAAAACTTTCTCTCAGGTTTCTACAGAGAGCAAATTGTTCAGGCAATGATCGTGACTCATCCGCATGGCTGACACTGACAAGGGATCTACAAAGTGCAGTACAGGGTTACAGGATAAACCCTGAGGGTACCTGACTGACCTTATCTGATACAAAAGTTACATTTCTTGTTATATAGGTCTTGCTTTATCTTGGTCTTAACTATCCAGCAGAAAAGTATAAAAAGGAGGTATGTAAAGTAAAGCCATATTAATATGCTGAACTGTGAAAAGCTCAAGTTAACAACTGCAGATAACACACTACTATTGTGGACTGCTGGACTGTGTTGGATTATTTTGCTGAATTCATGCACCTATAGTACTTAGATGCCAATGGAATACCCATCTCTGACAGGACTAAACAAAAAAAGGGGATACAAAGGAAGGACCATTTTGTATTTGTATATACAGAATACTTAGGATAGATATACGGCTACTTTTGCTTAATTCAATGAGTAGAAAGATTTGTACTAACAGTGTTTGTACAGGATATTCTGTCTACTTTCTTTTTTCTTTTTCCTCTGGAACCGGGGATTGAACTCAGATCCTTGCCCTTGCCAGGGAAGCACCTATTCCACTGAGCCATCTCTCCAGACCTCTGTCTGCTTCTTGTACTATGGATAACCACTAAGAAGATAACAATGCACAATGTATTAATTATTTTAAACTGTCCTATTAGTCATTTTTGATACTCTCGCATTGATATTTGTTTTTCAATAAAATAAAAAAATGGAAGGAACCCACATGCCTTTCACCAAGATGCCTCTACCTACCCCTCGTGACTTCCTCCAGCTTTCTAAAACTGACATAAAAATAAACCCCAAAAGGTTTATGCAGTGACAATGCTCAGGGCTTTCTGTCACTACTAATCTACTCCTAGCTGATTATAGTGGAAGGACCTTTATGGGATTGGGGGATGGTCTAAAACATCTTAGACATTTGGATGGGAAAAGCCCCTCTGAGGATGTGATAGTTGAGCAAAACTAGAATAAGATGTGAGAGGACACCAGGCCAATCAATGTCCGGGGAAAGTGTGCTCTGGACAGAGCCGCTCCCTGTCTCCCAGGCTGGAAACCTGAGCATCAGTCCAAAGCACCTTCTGCTCCACAGTCCAGATCTGATCAGTCACACATCCTATCCATTTATATATTTTTTGTTTGCTTCTTTGTTTTTGAGACATGGTCTCACTATGCAGTTTAGGCTGGCCTTGTGCTCACTTTTGTAGCCCCCAAGCTAGTCTTAAACTCGCAGAGATCCTCCTGGCTCAACCTGCCAAGTGCTGGGATTACAGGCGCACACCACTGCACCGGGTTCCGGGGTTGCACACTGGGTGCCTGCATCTGGTGCTGAGATGCACACCACATGGGGCCAGAGTTTGAACTCAGGTCCTTGTGCTTGCCAGATAGACGCTCATGCCTCTGAGCTATCTCCCAGGCCCCCATTTACACTTTAGAGCATCTTCAGATCAAAACAAATTAAACCTACAGACTTAGGCACTAAGGCTTGAACCTAGCACCTCACACTGACCTACATACCCAGTCCCTTTTAAATCTTTTTCATTTAGAAACATAGGGTATCACTAAGTTGCCAGCTTGAACTGATGATTCTCCTGCCTCAGCCTCCTAAAGTGATGAGATTACAAATGTGCACCATTGTGCTCTGTAGGTAGGTAATTCATCATGGATTAAGTTGCGCCTTTAAAGCTAACTCTCAGAGCCTATGGATGTCGGCAGACATGCACCAATCAAAATAAATTGTAAAAGGAGACGTTACGAATGTGACCTTATTTGGACAGAGTCTTTTCGGGTATTAAGACAAGGAGCTCCAGATAAAGTCCAGGGGTGTAGGTCATGGATATAATACCATGCTGAAGATTTGCAATCCCAGCACCAAAATACATGGAAGTGGTCCCAGGATGGACCTTGAACCCAGGGATAAGTGTCCTCATAAAAGGCAGAAGAAAAGACCCAGGGAGAAGGAAAACCATGCTGGAGACAGAGCAGGAGTTGTGAAGTCACCGTTGACCACCTGGACCACCTGGGCACAGGCAGGAACGGAGGATCACAGCCCCTCACCACCCTGGTCTTAGACTTCCGGCCTCCAGAAGAACGAAACAGTGCATTTCTGTTGTGTTCCGCCGCCAGGTGCATGTGGATCTGCTACGGCAGCCCTACAGAATCAATGTCAGTTCTCCCACAGCCTCTACTCTGGTTTTTATTCAAAAATCCAGAGCCAGGTGTGATAACATATGCCTGAAACCCCAGCACTCAGGAGGCTGAAGCAGGAGGATCATTGGAAGTTTGAGGTCACCATGAGTTAAAGGCCAGCCTGAGATATAGTGAGACCTACTCTCAAAAAAAAAAAAAGTTGAGAGGGGACCCACATGACAAAGGTCCCTTGGACAGCACCTCCCATGTGAAGGTAGCCTGAGCCAAGGAGGGAGCTGCTGCTCCCTTCTGAGTTGGTCGGCTATTAAAAACCAGTCAAAACTCCCAAAGGGAGTCCCTATGTGTCATCGTCTATCACAGAAAGTGTCGTGGAAGGAAATAAAAACAGATCAGCTTCTTACCTTACTTTCAGTAAGTGGGGGCTTTATTTGTGCTTCAACTGCTACAGCCTTAAAGAAAAAGAGAATACAGACAGTCACAAAGGCGTCTTGGCAACCTGTCTTAAGGACGTGTTGATGCTAAAAACTACTTAATCACACCCAGAAAGCAGCAGCAAAGACATGTAGCCTAGGAATACTGAAACACATCCTGACCAGATTAAGGGTGCTCTGGGCGAAATACAGCACAGTGCACACGTGTCCACTCGCAGCTTATGCGCATGCGCATTCATAAGGCCTTTGTGTGTGCCAGGTATTGTGCTAGGCCCCTCTTCAAAGAGGAGAAATAAGAGTGGCTCAGCCCTCCGGGAGCCCACAGTCTCCTAGAAAAGAGAGATCAGGGGGCTGGGGAGATGGCTCATTGGAATAAGCACTTCCCTGGCAAGCGCAAGGGTCTGAGTTCAATCCCTGGTTCCGCCAAAAATAAATAAATAAATAAATAAATAAATAAATAAATAAATAAATAAGAGAGATGAGTTGATCGACAATGAAAGCACCGCTCCTGCTGCCCAAGATAGGAGTGCCGGAGTCTGACCCCTGCCCCATGCTGTCCTCTGACAGTGGGGTGCAGTGCTTCCCCGACAGGCACACAGCCCCCAAAAGGTGAGCAGCTCCCGATAGGGTCTTGGAAGAGACAAGTGGGCATCCTGCCCTTTCACAACCTCTTGTGCCACACACACTGTAGAAGCTGCTTCGAACCCAGGTAAATTTTGTTCTGGTGGTAACTGAGGTTCTAAAACGTAGACCCCAGTAATTCTGCTCCCTGTACCCATCCTCTGGCGTGACTCAGTGTGACACAAGCAAAGGCTGGACAATGCTGGTGCTTGGGCTGGTCCTCCCTGCTCTCGAGCCCCTTGTGACTGACCCTGCGAGAATGAGCCCCGGTCTCACCCCAGTGCTCCTCAGCCTCTCCAAACTCACCCTACGAGGCCACCAGCACCTTGCTTCTGAAACCAGACCAAAAAATGGACAAGGACACAATAAGAGACAGAAAACCAATATCCTTGATTAATACGCAAATCTATAATAAAACACTAGCGAACTAAATTCAACAACACATTAAAAAGATGACATGGGTAGAGGAATCACCTCCACCTTTTGTTGCTTGATGAAAACATTTCAAAATGAGGCGCTCAATAAGGCAAAACAAAACAAAACAAAAAGATGATATGCTATAATCCAGATGGTTTCATTCTAGGATATAAGAATGGTTCAATACACAAATTTGTAACCTAACATACTACATAAAAATAACCAAGGATGGGGCAGGGGAGAGAGCTCAGCAGTCTAAGTGCCTGCCTGGCAAGCTCAAGCACCCAGGTTCGATCCCGAGCACCACATGTAATGTCCTCTCTGGAAGCCTGGGGGTGCTAAACTGGCCACCAACACCCGATATGGGGCAAGGTGGTGCACACCTGTAATCCCAGCACTGGAGAGGCTGAGACAGGAGGATCGCTATGAGTCTGAGCTGTGTAGTGAGACCCTGTACCAAAATAAAAATAAAAAATTTTAAAAACCTCATTGACCAGCGATTGATTTCCATCATGCCATACCAGCCCTGCCCCTGGGGGCACACTGAGATAGCAATTGAGACTGAGTATGGTGGAACACTATGAGTCCGATCTACAGAGTGAGACCCTGTAGACCCTACAGACTATGTACTAAAAATAATAATAGAGCCGGGGAGATGGCTCAGTGGAATAAGTGCTTCCATGGAGAGGGTCTGAGTTCAATCCCTGGTTCCACCAAAAATATAATAATAATAGTGATAATAATAAAAAATTTAAAACCGCACAATCATCTCAACTAATACAAAAAAAGTTTCTGACAGAATTCAAAATCATCTACATGATAAAAGCCCTTAATGAACTTAGCACTGCAGGATCATTTCTCCACGTAGAAAGGCCATACAGCACTCTGAGTGGAGACAAGCTCAAAGCATTTCCTCCCAAATCAGAAACAAGGCAGATGGGCCAGCAAGATAGCTCAGGGCACTAAAGCGCCTGCTTAGGCAAAGTGCAGCTGCCGGGGTTCAATCCCCAGCATACCATGCAGGCCCCACCCCTGGGGCACACTGAGACTGGGAGTGGTAGTGCGCACCTGTAATCCCAGTGCTTGGGAGGCTGAAAATGGGAGGATCACTATGAGTCCAATCTGTATAGTGAGACCCTGGAGAGCCTGCACTAAATACATAAAAAAAAGAAAGAAAAGAAACAAGGCAGAATGTCCCCTCTCAACATTCTATTTAAGAGGCCAGGGAGATGGCTCAGTGGAATAAGGACTTCCCTGGCAAGCTCAAGGGCCTGAGTTCAATCCCCAGTTCTGAAAAAAAAAAAAAAAAAAAAAAAAAAATTCTATTTGGTATAGTCCTTGAAATTAGTCAGAGCAATTATATGAGAAAAAAATAATAAAAGGCATACAACTAGGAAAGGAAGAAGCTACATTATCCATGTTCACAGATCATAGGATTTTCTACCAAAAAACTTTTAGAGCTGATAAAAGAATTCAGCAAAGCTTTTCTATTGATTTCTACACCAATAATATACACCAATTAACTGAGAAATAAATCAAGAAACCAATTCCACTCATAACAGTTAAAAAAAGACCAAGGAGGTGAAAGACAGCAGAGTGTAAGTCTCAGAACATTGTAGAGACTGAAGACTAACAGACGGGAAGACTCCCATGTTCAGGAATTAGTGTTGTAAAAATAATCTACAAATCCCATGCAATGCCACGGAAATTCTAATGACATTCCTCACAGAGCTTTAAAAAGAATCCTAAAATTCATATGGGAACCCTAAATGGTGAAAGAAAAAAGAAAAAGGTAAGCCTGGAGATGTCACAATGCCTGATTTCAAAATATGCTACAAAGCCAAATGCCAGATATGGTGTCATATGTCTGTAATCCCAGCATTCAGGGGGCTGAGACAGGAGAATCACTATGAGACTGAGCTGCACAGTAAGAACTTGTACCAAATACACTTAAAAAAAAAAAGCCATCATACTACAGGGTGCCAGCATACCCATGTTTATTATGGCACGATTAACATTAGCCAAAGGGGCCAGGGAGGTGGCTCAGTGGAATAAGTGCTTCCTGGGCAAACGCAAGGGCCTGAGTTCAATCCCTGGTTCCAAAAAAAAAAAAAAAAAAAAAACATTAGCCAAGACCCAGCCTCAGCACCTACCAACAGCTGAATGGATAAATAAAACATGGAGATACAGACAATGTCACTATAAAGCACAATTTTGTCACTTGCAGGAAATGGCCCTGGAGATCATGTTGAGCAAAATAAGCCAAACTCAGAAAGACAACAATCAAATGTTTGCCCTAATAAGTGGAATCTGAAAGAGAAGACAGAGCTGGGGGTACAGCTCAGTAGTAGCCTGTAAGTGTGCCCTGCCTCAGTGCGGGGGCCCATATGTGTGTGTGCGCGCGTGTGCATGTGCGTGTGCGTGTGCGTGTGTGTGTGTGTGTATGCATGTGCGTGTCTGTGTGTGTGCGTGCGTGCGTGTGTGTGTGTGTACACGCGCCCACACTCGGAGGACTTGGGCTGTCTTACAGTCTCCACAGCACCTCTTGCACTGCCTTGCATAGCGTACACACTCCATATGTGTTTGCTTTCGCCAGCTGAGAAACTGAATCCTCTTCTAAGTGGGCTCCAAATTAAAGAAGCTGCACAGAAATTACAGTTCTGGGGAAGCAAAGCAAAGCATCCCAGGGACAACCCTCGTGACCAGAGTTGTCTGGGCAAGTTCTCCCCGTGCCAAGGCCCAAGCCGCGTAGGCCTCCCAGCTAGACACGAGAGCACGCTTTCTACCAAAAGAGCTTTGAGGAGCCCCAGAGCTGGGAATGGAGCTCGCAGGTAGAGCGCTTGCCTGTGGCGTGCCCAGGCTCTGGGTTCCATGCCCAGTACTGGGAAATTAAAACTCCATGAAAATTTCTGTCTAGGGCTAGCAACAGACAGGAAGCACAGAAGAAAGAAACTGAATGGACCACTGAATTGGCTGGGCCTTAGACTCAGAGTGGGAATTTAATATCTGGAAAATAATGTTTTTAAGACAGGAACAACCCCAAGGTATGTCCAGCCTTGGGCAGAAATGGTTGGAATAGCACACTTTGCCTTCAGCTATAAGTTGATATGAAATGGAAAGAACGCACACTTGGTGACTCCTGAGACACCTGAGTTTAGTTCTGGGCCTCTTTGCCAGTGACAGGCCAGCCAGGTGGAACCAGGCAAGGGATGGCTCTGAGCCTGTTTCCCCCTCTGTGAAATGGGAATGATGCTACTTCACTGCATCTGTATGAACATTTCAGGAGGCCACGTAAGGCAAGCTGGCACAGAGTACGGCCATCCCTTGGCATCGGTGGGGCACGGGGTCCAGAGCTTTCCTACTGACACCAAAACCCACAGATGCCCCAAGTCCCTTCTGTAAAATGGCATATTCTTTCCATACAGCCATGCACATCCATAGATTCTGGGTTACTTCTAGATCATTTGCAATCCCTAACATAAGGTGTCTCAGTTACTTTTCTCTTGTTGGTGGGACAAAATACCCAACACCTAGAATTAAGGAAGGAAAGGTTTATTTTTTTATTATTTATTTATTTTTGCAGAACCAGGGATTGAACTCAGGCCCTCGTACTTGCCAGGCAAGCATTTATTCCACTGGGCTATCTCCCTAGCCCTGGGAAAGACTTATTTAGCTCACACTTAGTGAAGGTTTTAATCCATACTCAGCTGGCTCCAAGGTAGAGTGGCACATGGCAGAGGGCAGCGATTTATGGTGGTGGCAAAGGGAAGGGCCCCAGCACAGGCGGCTAGCTGGCCTCTGTCCCCTCCCCAGAGCAGGAGCAGCACCCACACCCATGGCAATCAATCACAAACTCCGCAAGCCTTCCCACAACTACATGAGGCTTTGGGGGGACACCTAGATGCAAGCCATAACATAAGGCAACCCTATGTAAATAATTGTTACACAGTGCTATGCATGAAGTAATGTCAAGACAAAAGTCTGCACCTGTTAGCAGTGCAACCATTTTTTTTTTTTCTGAATATTTTGCCCCACTATGGATCAATCTGGGTCTGAGGAAGCCAGGAATACAGAAGACCAATTACAGCTGCTTGTTAACTACAGCAGTGACCACAAGGATCATGTTTCCAGAGGTACAGGGCAATAGGAAATGTGACTTACCCTGGGCTACATGAGGGATCTAACTCATGGCTAACACCTGGGTTTCCACCTCAGCTCTAAACCCAAAGGGCCTATATTCTTCTTCCTGGACCCCCACAGGCCACAGGTAACCGCTCTTCACTCCTTGAGTTGACACTGAGCTCCAGACTGCCGCCCAAGCTGCTGACTGCCACAAGACACCTGGGACACTGGCTGCTTGGTGCCGCTTCTCTGTGACCCACACTCTGGGGCTAGCAAAGCCAAGCAGGGTCCATGAGAGCTGGCAATGACATCCAAAAAAATAAACCTTGTGGTTTGGAAATGCTTCTCCTTTCCCAGAGCAGGCAAAACATTTGTGCTCTGGCTGGGGGAGGAGGAGGGAAAGAGGAGGCTGCCTCAGAGGTGAGTGGCCAAGGGGAGTCTTCAGATTCATGTATTAGGGAGCTCCACCTCCTCTCCCCAGATCAGCCCAATGGCAGCCTGTTTCCATAATTGAGAAGGAGACAGAGAGTTCCACTCAGGCCTTAGCAATAGGAAGGAACTCCATCCTCACAAAGCCATGGAAGGAGGGAGGGAAGGAGGCAGGAGGGAGGACTTACCGAACAGGACTCTGCAAAACCCTCCTCAGAGGTGACCAACAGGGGCGTTTTAAACCATTCCCACTCCTGCTAGACTCAGGAAGCTTCCAGTCCCTTGGCGCCTGGGCCCCTCACCTCTGGCCCCAAGAAGCAACTTGAGATTGTACCCCTCACTTTTGTGGGCCTGAAGCAAATTTGTCTCTCCAGGGTAACCAAGGAAAGCCTGCACAGTGCAAAGGGACAGCTGCACTCTGCAGCTTTGAGAATGCTGGCAGGCTTGGGTTTGTCCTAGGGCTTAAACCCCAGTGCACCTCAAGTTCCCAACCTGGAGAAGGAAGCAACTATAGCTTTTGCCCAGGGGCCTGGCCATGTGTAGTGAGCATCAGCTTTATTTATTTATTTATTTTTATAGTTTTGTTTGTTTGCTTGCTTGCTTGCTTTTGGTTTTTGTGGAGGGGGGATGGTACTGGAAATCAAACTCGGAATCTTGTGCTTGCCAAGCAAGCGCTTATGCCACTGAACTATCTCCCCAGTCCCTGAGCATCAGCTTTAAAGTCACCCACAACTTGGAAGAGCATAGTTCAACCTGTCACCATGTTCCTGGGTTTGTGACTGTCAGGGAGAAGCAGGGCTGTCTGTGATGTGCCAGTGGACATCTGCTTCCCCAGCCTTTTCCTCCTGGAGGGTAAAAGCCTAACTCTGGTCACAGCCCTCGGTCTGACTTTGTGCATACCGTTGGGGTTAAAAACAGAGTCACGAGGCCCCAGGTTAGGAACCTACACACAGCTGAGGGTTTAAGCTGCACTGAGTGTCAGGGGCTGGCCCCCTGGGTTCCTGCCTGCCTGACTGCAGGGCCTGCAACCTCTGCACAGGGAGCTCACCGATTCCTTCTGGCAGATCTGCCCCATGGCGACAGCGTTCTTTCCTGTCCCCTTCTGCTCTTAGCAGCAGCGTCTCCAGCACCTGGACAAAGTGCAAATTCAAAAGAAGCAGGTCAGCTGGGCGTGGTGGCGCATGCCTGTAATCCCAGCACTCGGGAGGCTGAGGCAGGAGGATTGTTGTGAGTTCGAGACCAGCCTGAGCTACAAAGTGAGCTCGAGGCCAGCCTGAACTGCATAGTGAGACCCTGTCTCAAAAAGACAAAAGAAGCAGGTCAGGCCAGGCCCAGTGACATCTGCCCATAATTCCAGCTATTCAGGAGGCTGAGGCAGGATGATTGAAAGCTTATAGCCTATGCAGATGACAGAACAAGGTCCAGTCTCAAGATGAAATAAAAAGGTCTGAAGATGTAGTACACACAGGAGAGGACCTGCCCAGCACCCAGCCCACCTGAGTTCCTGGTTGCTTCCCAGGACCACCACACATAAAAATAAAGAGCCAAGTTGGGGTCTCAGCAGCCTCATTCCTGTCCTCACCCTTGTATCAGTGGGCCTAACTATCCATCAACAGATAAAGGGATAAAGAAAGTGTGATGTGCACTGGAATATCATTCAGCCATAAAAAGGAAATCTTGTCTGGAACAGGAGGAGCCAAGCTAACAGGGCACAGAGCCAAGTGAAATAAGCTGAGCACAGAAAGGTGAAAGCCACATGAAAACATTGTGCGGAGTTTTTAAAAGTCAAACTCACAGAAGCAGAGAGTAAAACTGCTTTCCAGGAGCTAGGGGGTGGGACACATGAGGAGGTGATCATAGGGGACGAACTTTTAGTTATTAGATAAGTTCTGGGGATCTGACAGCATGCTAACTTATCACCGATACTGTGTTGTCGGCCTGCAATTTGCCAAGAAGGTAGTTACAGGCGTTGGAACCTTACTACACAGGCACACACACGCGTAGGAACCTAGGCATGTGACACGTGCTTATAATCCCAGTACTCTGAGATGCTCAGGCAGGAGATCACAACTTCAAGCGGAGTAACACGGGCAAATCAGTAAGACCCTGCCTCAACAAAAAAAAAAACAAGAAAAAGCTGTGGTCCAGAGATGTAGTTCAGCACAGAGGCTCTAGGCTCCATCTCTGCTGTGGCAGAGAAAAAAAAAAAAAAAAGGTATGGCACTGGGGGTCCGTTAGCTTGCCTGGCAGTCACTTCACAGTGTGTCTACATCAGGCTGTCACGTTGCGTACCTCATTGTATACAGTGTTAGTTACACAGCACTGAAGCAGTTCCCATTCACTGAGCCTTAGACCACAATCCAAGTCAACATTCATGGCAACTTTGCTATACCCTGAAGAACTCAAAGAGGTTATGGGACTTCCCAGACAGGCACAGCTCTAGCAAATCCAAGAGTTCCTTCCATCCAGGACCCCTTCTACCCAGGAGGGAAGCAAGAGACCAGGCTTTTCAATATTGGGCTGATGCAGGCCGTGGTGTCGCACGCCTGCAATCCCAGCACCTGGGAGGCTGAGGCAGCAGCATCGCCAGGAGCTGGAGGCCGACATGAACTACGTAGTGAGTTTAAAGGAAGCCTGAATTACTGAATTACTGGTCTGTTTTGTTTTGTTTTCTTCCTTCCTTCCTTCCTTCCTTCCTTCCTTCCTTCCTTCCTTCCTTCCTTTATTTCCCCCAGTACCAGGGATAGATCTCAGGACCTTGTGCAGGTCAGGCAGGAGCTTATGCCACTGTCCCCCCACCTCTGAGCCTGAATTATTGAGTGAGATCTTATCTCAAAAACAAACAAACATTGGCCTGATGCTGGGTGTCAGGGGACTGAATGAACCTCAAAGGCCCCAGTGTCTGCTGATGTCTTGATGAAACACTTGCTGTCCCTAACATCCTGTCTTCCCAGCCTGACTCAAAGGAAAGACCATCTGTGGATTTTTTTTTTGTTATTATTATTTTTTTGTGTGTGTGTGGTACCAAGGATCAAACTCAGGACCTTGCACTTGCCAGGCAAGAACTTGTTCCACTGAGCTATCTCCCCAGCCCCTGTTATTATTTGTTTACATCAACAAAATTTTAATTAAAATTTAGACTTGATCCCTTCACCCGGAAGACCTCTGCAAGAGAGGAGACACAGAATGTGGCATTTGCAGCCAGGCATGGTGGCGCATGCCTGTAATCCCAGCACTCGGGAGGCTGAGGCAGGAGGATTGTTGTGAGTTCGAGACCAGCCTGAGCTACAAAGTGAGCTTAAGGCCAGCCTGAACTGCATAATGAGACCCTGTCTCAAAAAAGACAAAAAAAAAAAAGAATGTGGCATTTGCGTATGCTTGAAAGCCCCTGCCAATATTGGTGGCTGCTGAGCGGGCCTGCTTACTGACCCTCGCCCCGTCAGTGCAGAGGCCAGGAGGGTGCGGGGACCATGTGTGAGCGGTGAGCGTGTGGCGTGCGGAGAGAAACAGGGCAGGAGCTAAGGCAACCCGGAGGCCAGGGGCAGGTGCTGGGCCCTGGTTGCTCATGCTCGGGCTGAAGCCCCACTGGGCTGCTAAGCAGGTATGGCATTCCCCCAAAAGCTTCTGTTGTGTCTCCCACCCAGCCCAAGACAGCCTCCTAACCTAATTGGTTTCTTTGAGGAGGAGAGGTTGTCTTTTAAGGGAACAGGAGGTTGGGTTGTTTTGCTGGCTTGGAAGTTGCAGTGATCCTGCCTCCACTGGCTTGAGCACCTGAGTGCTGGGATTACAGGTGTGTGTCACCCCGCCCACACCATTCCTACTATAAAATGGGAATGATGATGACATAACGGGCTAACATGGGGGGATTTGTATGTAAATACAGCACTTGAGATAAAACGCTTGGTGCTTAGTATGCACTCAATGGACACTAGCTAACTGTTACTGCCGTTAATTGGCTCGCAATTTTGCCCAAATTGGGAGAGCAGAAAGGGCTTTACATAAAAGGCTGCTGCTGGGAGGCGCAGCCCTTCTGGCTATAGCTCAAAGCAGTGGCTCTTTGGAGAAAGCTCGTAGCAATTCGTTAGAGAAAGGGAAGACGATATCAGAATTTTTATTTATGATTTTTTTTTTTTTAATGTATGTGGTACAAGGTTTACAGGGTCTATAGGTCTCACTACATAGATCAGACTTCTAGTGATTCTCCTGTTTTCAGCCTCCCAAGCACTAGGATTACAGGCATGCACCACCATGCCCAGTGTCAGTGGGCCCTGGGGGGTTGCAAGGCACCCCGAGGATCAAGCCCCAGGCCACTGCACTCTGCCTAAGCAGGCACATTAGTCTGCTGAGCTATGAGGTTTAGAAACAAACCTATCAATTTTTAGGTTATTCTTTACACACATTATTTAAGTATATCATTAAGTATATAACTTTAAAAAATTGAAATATAGCACACCTATGAAAAGATTTACCCTTGAATTTATTTTGATTGTTGTCGATATGTTCACAAGGTGAGCAACAATCACAGCTGTCTAACCCTGGAAAATGCTCCAGCCAACACTGGACCGGGGCTGAGCTCCCAGACCCCAGCAACCACTAGACCACGTTCTGTGCCTGTAGATTTGCCTGTTCCCATAGCTCTCCTGGGAGGAATCATAAATGTGAATGACATCAGACACACACAGCTGGGGCACATCTGCCAAACCTGGCTGTGGAGTGCATTGGGCCACAGCACAGAGAACCCGGGCCTGTGAGCCGGGCATGGTTCTGGCCTCTCTGTCTTTCTCTACTGGGCTGCTTAGCCTGGCTTAGGAAATCCCAGTAGTATCTGGTCCAGCCCAAAGTACAGTGTGACCTAAATATAAACACGAGCTTTGCTGTGTAGGCTTTGACTTTGTCTTCATAAACAGAAGCCCTCCTGGCAGGCTAACGAGGCTTGTGGAGGCCACACACCCCTCTAGCTCCTTCCTGGCGTGAGGACAGCTTCCCCAGGCTGGATCCACCAAGCACCTGTCAGAGGACCAAAGTCCCCTTTCATGGTGGTACTGATTTGCCAAAGGGACTGGGCTCAGTGTGTCTGCTGCCTTCCACTACCCAGAACATAAGAGTGGGTGAAGGAAAGGAACCGGAAGGAGCCCAAGACTCCTAGGAAGGTCACCCAGAGGAAATGACTTTTGCCAGGACACTGTGTGGCCTGGTGACCCTGCAAGAGTACGGCAAGGATGCCCTGGCCACCGAGTGGACAATGTGGCCAGCAGCTCCAGACTGCACACACCCTGCCTGCCAGGAGCTGGCATTGCCCTATGAGCGACTCCATCAGCCCTCTCTCTGGAACTCAGATAGGCCCCTCGGCACTGCGTTCCTTCCCTCCTGCAGGATCCGAAGCATCTGTGAAGCACCTTTCTGAAGCACTCTGTCACAAGCACTGTTACAATAGCTTCAAGTTAGAAGCTGCCCTTGTTGGGTCATTGACTACATTTAGGGATCCTGATGATTCCAATTTTTGGTTTGGTTTGGTTTGGCTTTTGAGACAGGATCTTGCTAGATAGCTCAGGTGGGTTAAGAACTCACTGTGCAGCCCAGGCTGGCCTCCAACTCTCAAGAGTCTTTTTGCTGCAGCTCCCTGAGGGCCGAGCTTACAAGTGTGCACCATCCTGCCTGGCTCTGAGCATCTTAGAAACAGAGAACTCCATAATTCGTTTGCATTTTGCTAAAGTCTGGATTCCTTCTCCCTTTCCTTGTATTATTTTATCAGAAAGCATTTGCCAACCATTCACCAACCTGCCCTCCAACACCCTTACCCTCATTTGAGTGTGATTACAAATAGTGATATGGGGTGCTTCCTGTTAGCTGGACATGCTGCAAACAACTCTGGCCTTCCTTTATAAGAACCCCTATTAATGCTCCTATTCACAGGTAAGTAAATCAAGGCACAAAGAGCGCAAGTAACTTCCCGAGTCATACCGATGCCAAGGAGCAAGGCTGAGACTGAAGTCGGGCTGCTGAGCGGCCATGTGACTAACTGCTGTCCTACACGGTCCTGGAGCTGCACAGCAACCATTCAGACAGAGGTCAGCAGAGAGCGGCCAGGGGGCACTCAGAGAGGCACTGAGCAACATACTGAGGGTGGTGAGTACCAGCACACCATCTGCCATAAAAAAATCATATTAAAAATGACATTAGCCTCAGCTCTTAAAAAACATAAGCTTCCCTGAAGTGAATTATGGTAAAAGCTGGGGAAGTGTGACCTTCTCTGGGCCCCATCAGTAAGATACGGTGGTTTAAATATTAAAGCCTGGCACCAGAAGTGGTGGCACACACGTGTGATCCCAGCACTAGGGAGGCTGAGACAGGAGAGTTGATGTAAGTTTGTGGTCAGCCTGGGATACATAGTGAGTTCAAGGACAGCCTGAACTACACAGCAAGACCTTGCCTCAAAAAAAAAAAAAAAAATCAATCAACCAGTTCTGGCAAAGGGCCAGGGAGATGGCTCAGTAGAATAAACGCTTCCCTGGCAAGTGCAAGAGCCTGAGTTCAATCCCTGGTTCCATCATTAAAAAAAAACAAAACAAAAAAACCAGTTCTGGTACATACTCTTTCAGATCCTGGGCTTGAATATCTCTGTATTCATCTTATTTCACACAGGACAGGAAGCTACAGAATACAAAGACCAGGCAGGCTCTGCCTGCAGGGGAGGGAAACAACCAGGATTGGGCCTCCCAAGACCAGGCCCTTGCCTGTTTGCCGCGGATGAACGACTGTGGATCACTTGGGGATTCTCTCATTTTTCCAGAAAAGACAACATGCCGTCCTTGCAGTCCGACCGTTGAATCTCAGCCTGAAGTGCGCAGGTGGGGTGGGGTGGGGGGCACTGGGGCTCTGGTCTCCTCAGGATCGATGCTCTTTGTGATAGCTCTTCAGGCCGTTAGATGGAGTCCTGAGGACAAAGGTGACAAAAGATGCATTTGTCATAAATGTGGGGCTGCACCACAGCATCCTGTGAAAAAAGGGCACCGGGCCTGGATCTTATGCAGAGCACTTGGGTGCCCTTGACTTTTGGACCAGGCTTGGTGGTCAGCAAAATGTGGGTCCCTTGGAACTTCACAGAAGGGTTGAGGCAGAAATGGCGCCATGAGAGGGGAGGTCAATTAGATGAGGAGGGGTGACAGTGGCTCCTGTGTGCCCTGGGGCTGGGGGCCGCACGCGTGCCTGGCACTGTGTGAAGGGCGACTCCTGTGTAATCCTGCGAAACTGCCCAACAGCACAGCAGAAATCATTCAGTGGACAGCGACACTGAAGTCTAGGATTTGAACAGTCTTCCTCAGCTCTGGAGTCTTAACTCCTTCCGGATGCGGTAGCGAAGAGGAAGAGCTGGTGGGCTGGGCAAATAGCTCAGCAGCATGAGAGCCTGCCTGGCAAGTGCAAGGCTGTGAGTTCAATCCTTGATGCTGAAAAAAAGGCATGATCAAAAGAGCAAGAGCTGGCAAGCAGCTGAAAGCTAATGGAAGCCACTCAAGTTTTCTTTATTATTATTATTTATAATATATATATATATATATATATATATGTTTTTTTAATAAAACAATCCAACACAGATCAACAGTCCACAATAGAAATGGGTTATTCACAGAACTTGTCGACTTGAGCCATTCACAGCTCAGTATATTAGTATGACTTCACTTTATATACCTCCATTTTCATACTTTTCTACTGGATGTTATTATTATTATTTTTGGCGATACCAGGGATCAAACCCAGGACCTTGCACTTGCCAGGCTTCTTATGCCACTGAATTATGTCCCTGACCCCCAGAAATAACATTTATTTATTTTGGGAGTGTTCCAGAAATCGAACTCAGGACCTCAAGCTTACCAGGCAGGAGCTGTACCACTGAGCTAAATACCCAGCACTTTCTCTTTTTTAATTTTTTTTTTCAGAGCTAGGGTTAATTATTTTCTTTTTTTTAATTTTTTTTAGGGAAAGGTCTACAGGGGTTCAGGGTCTCACTACTAGATCAGACTCGTAGTAATCCACCTGTTCACAGCCTCCTAAGAACTTGGATTATAGGCGTGCACCCCCACACCAGTCTCAGTTGCCGTCTCAACACACCCTGGGGTTGAGGCCAGCACGGCAGGCCCAGGGATCGAATCCCTCGCCCCTGTGCCTGCTTGCAGGCACTTTAATCTGCTGAGCTATTTGGCCTACCCGAGTTTTCAAATCTGTAAAGAAACAGACAGGTTGGTGGACAGAATGGACAGGCAGACCTCCAGAGGGCACAGGGCAGGGGTCCTGGAAAGCCCAAGGTCTACGGGCCCATGTCACCTCCTCTTCCTCCTCCCCCCATCCTACGGGAGTGAAAGACAAATCCTCCCATCCTGTTCTCCCCCACTTCATCGTGTGCAATCCGGGGGTGACTCATTGCCCTTCCCCCCCCACCCAAGCCACCTGATCCTTACGCATTTGGCTTTTGCTTCCTTTCACACACTGGGAGCTGACCCCAGGGCCTCCCACACACCAACAATTGCTCTGCCACGGGGTTACACCCACCGCCCTCTTTACATTTACTTTGAGACAGGGTCTTGCTAAATTGCCCAGGCTAGCCTTAAACTTTTTTTTTTTACTCTTGAATTATTGATTCTTTTAATATTAGGGACTGATTTTCATCTTTTAGTCTCTGTGGTACCTAGGTATTATTACTTATTATTATTAGAGTTTTTTTATTTTTATTTTTGTTTTATTGAAGTACAAATATCAATGAGACATTTTTAAGATACCTTGACAAGATGGATTTGATAAATTAATACATTGCAAACTGTTTTCATAATGTTTTGGTATCCTATAAGGTGCATCTACTTACAGACATTATTATACCGTATGTCTCTTAGAGAGTGTAGCTGTTCGCGTATCTTATTTTTTATACCTGAATTACATCAGAGATTCAATAATTAATACTTTTTACCTTGTTATTTTCCTAGTGGTTGTCCATAGTACTAGACATAATATCCTGTCCAACCATTAGTGCAAATCTTGCCTCATAGAATTATATAGAAGCATGGCCTTATCTATCCCAACTGTACTGTCCATACACACACCTCATGATTCTTCCTTTCTATACCCCTTCGTCTACACCTGTCAAAGATGGGCACTTCATTGTCATTCAACTAATTTAGGTGCCTGAACTGGATGACACAATCCAACACAGTCCAGCATTCCACAACAATAGTGATTTATTCAAAGAAGTTGTCGACCATAGCCATTTACAGCTCAGCTTAATATTATGGCCCCGCGATGTATACTTCATTTTTATACTTTTCTGCTGGATGGTTAAGACCTAGATAGAGCAAGACTTATATACCAACACATGAACTTTATGTTTCTTATGTGGTCAGTGAAGTCCCTTCAGGGTTTATCTTGTAGTCCTGTACATTATTCTGTAGATCCTTTGTCTGTGTCATCCACGTGCATGAGTCACGGCCAATGCTTGACCAGTTTGCTCTCTGTGAGAGCTTGAGAGAAAGTTTTCTCTTCATGTGACTCTCCCCAGGCACACTATAGAACTTCAATCTCTTTCCTCTGTGGCTCCATAATCTCTTTGTTCAGAAAATTTGGAGCTCACCTGAGTTTCATGATGTTGCAGTACAGGTTCTCCTATGTCCTGAGTCTTTGCTGACCTTGAAAGGCAGGGCCAAAATGTTGGCTGGCCTTGTGATTCTTCTATTTCTCCAACTCTGACTTGTGAACTTAGGTTGTTAACCATCCAGAAGAAAAGCTGATTAGTATCCTGCAGCATATGCCATTCACTTTGCCTTATCTGACTCAATTGATTTTAGTTGTTGTTGTACGTTTCCTTTTGTATTTCTGCTTTTCACTTGTTATACTAGGGAGACTATATGATATTTACACATGTGTGTCTGGTTTATTTCACTTATGAGTATATGTTCAAGTGGCATCCACTTCAGTATAAATGCTTCAAACTTATCATTCTTAATAGCTGAGTAATACTCCATTATATGGAAATACCACATCTTTTTCAACCATTCCTCAATTAGCCTTAAACTTGTAACAAGCTCCAGACAGGTCCACCATTGGCTGGTTAAAGTCTGAGATGAAATCAGCCTCTCTCTGCCTTCCCTCTGTCAGCCTTGGTTCTCTGGATTCTTGCGGGTTAACCCTCCTGTCCTTCTTTGCACAAGGATGCTGGTGGTCATGCTTTTCAGTGGTTCTCACTGTAGGCACTGAAGTGTAAGACAAGATCCTCAACTCTTGCTAAAGCCAGAATGAAACGTGTGAGTCTTGTGCTACAAGGTGGATGTAAGTTGGTTCTGGAGACCAGTCCTCATCCTGGCCTACGAAGCCCCCAGGATCTGATTCCTTACTTGGACTCCATCCTCTAATGTCATCCAGATCACTCTTGTAGCTTCGCATCATGAGTTGGATGATGAGGAAGAAGTCTGGGAATGGCATACTCAAGCAGTCACTTCTTCTCATTATTCACTGCTTCACAGCCCCGTGTATCATTTTGAGGATCTTCATCACTGCAACCATTTGTATGTTCAGTCACATATTCAGTTAACCCTTCTGCACCTCCTGCGACCCCTGTCCAAGCCCAGCCCCGCTTCCTCAGGCCCCCTGCAAAGGATCACTACCTGGATTCTTCAAAGCAAGAGAGCAAAGTCACCCCTGGACAAATTCTGCTCCAAAGACTGCTAACGAAAGACCCTACTCGGAGAAAGCAAGATGAAGCAGAGAACGAAGGAGGAGCATAAATTCCCTTTCAGATTGTACTTGCATGGGTCCCAACATCCCTTGTGAGGAGAGAGCCAGGTCAGAGGAAGCCTGGCTGAAGTCCAGGAACATAGCCCTGCCTCTCAGCCCGGTCCTCAGCACCCCTCAGCATCCCGTAGGCCTGTGATGGCTTTCAGGGCTGCTGCCATCTGGAAATGACATGAGCCCTTACGCGACGGTATGACATCAACCAAAGCAAAACAACACAAATGCATATGCAAACTTACTATGAGATGGGGCTGTAGTACTTCTCGCATAGAGGTGGTCCTTGGAGAATCACCAGAAGCACTCCCCTCTCCAGGGCTGTGGCCGCAGCTTCTCTACACGCCTGGTAATGCCGGCAAAAACATGGCCACATGCTCTCAGGCTGGCTATTCGCCAGACGCTGGAGAGCGCTCAGCAGCCCACCGCCTCATAACAACTGGAGCCAAATCTCTGTTTCCTTTTTACCAAAAAGCAAAAAACAAGTAGACCCCATCCTACCACAACAGCCCATTGAAGTCACACAGGAAGCAAAAGACTTCCTAATCTCAAAACAAAAAAATGCCAGCTATGCGCTTCCCACAGGTCCCAGGCTGGAGGCCCGGAGCACTGGGGCTGTCACACTAAGGCCCAGCTGATCTGTAATTCAATTCTCTTTTGTGCAGCGCCCCAGACACTGCCTAACAGCTTAGATCCAAGCTTCCACCCCAGGCCTGTCCACCCTCATCTGCATTCTTTGACCTCACAGGCAGACTCCGAAACCAAGGCAGACTGGAATCCAGGCCAGACACTGACTGGGTCTGCACCCGTCCTGGAGACAGGGGTGGCTTTCTGATGTGCCCCAGGAGTGGCAGGCCCTGCAAGGAAAGGGCGTGGGGGAGGGGTGGGCAGGACTACAGAGCCTTCCAAAGCTGCATGGACCAAAACCAGATTAATCACACATATTCCTGAGCAAAGCAGCCCAGGCAGCTGCAGCGTGAGCAGTTAGGGCTCCACGCCAGTGATCACACAGGTGCTGGAGCCACTGTGGCTGCCAGGAGGTAGGCCTGGCCCGGGACACTGGCTGTCCTGTCAGTCTTAGATCTTCCACCTCCTCATCCTCAAATCTGCTGCCAGAGTTTTGTGCCCAGTCCTGTCCCTTTTCACCATTTACTATATAATAAATTCTTTTACTAGCACTGGGGTATCTGGTAAATAGGGTTTTCAGCATACACAGAGCTACAAAAAAGATGACATGGATTATAATGGCCGTTCACCATCTTTTGGTGAGATAAAATGATAACATCTACTATTAGGCAAAAAAAAGTAATGTGTACTTCAAAATAAAATCCCAGCCCAGCATGGTGGTGGATGCCTGTAATCCAGCACTAGGAAGGCTGAGACAGGAGGGTTGCTGTGAGTCTGAGGCCAGCCTGGCTCATAAAGGGAGCTCAAGGCCAGCCTGAACTGCATAGCCAGACCATGTCTCAAAGACACAAAAATAAAATAAATTTTAAGAAAAGTTTCTATTTTTATTATTACCACTGACCATGAAAACATGTCATATTGATTGTATCATATAAAATGACTGCTTTTTTGTAAGTGAAAATGATGCAGGTTAGAGAGGAAAAATTAGTCTCGCATGCCCCCCCCCCCCAGTTGACCAGGACCCCTTCCGTGACTGAACAGTGGGTGACGTATGTGCCGATAGGGCAAAACGCACTAGACAGCCGGGAAAGCAAACCACCCGGGAAGAATGTGAACAAACATGGACAATGGAAAGCAGAAATGCAAAATAGGAAGGACATACATTTAATGAAGAGAGAAAATAAATACATGAAATAAGGTGAAATATGAATTTAAAATATTACATGTATGATACATAATAAAGGTAGGTGAAAATAACAGAAATTTATGGAAAGGTTTTAGTGTGTGTGTGTGTGTGTGTGTGTGTGTGTGTGTGTGTGTGTGTGTGCTTGATAGCATATAATATACACATGGTAAAGGAAAAAATAATAGATCAGACTTTATCAACATTCAAACTTTTTCCCTGCATTACGAGGGGTTGACCCCAAGGCCTTGGCTCTGAGTTATGTCTCCATACCTTCATGCCCTTTTCTTTTTTTTTCCAAGTACAATTTTTTTATTAAAGATAATTACAAAAGATGAAAAAATCAGCTCAGAGAGGCCAATCACTTTAAAAGATCAGTTTTGACATAATAACTCATATCAATTTTAAATACTATCACATAAAGCATGGTGAATAAAAGAAACTTGCTTCATAATTAGAAAAACTCACAATAAAACTTGCCAAGGAAAACAAAACAAAAAAACCATTTTGAAAATAAATACAGTCCACGTGGAAGTAGTATAAAGTGAAGCCGGAAGTCTTCAAAAAGAAAACGAAAAGTTTTCGTCCCATTTCTTCACATTTTTAAAACTGGAAGACCCAGTTGTTCTGATTTGGCTCCTTTGGCATCTGTTTTTTCACCACTACTCTCCTTCAATTTATCTTCTTTTACATCTGTTTTTTCGTCTTCCGTTTCCTTCTTGTCTTCAATTCTAGCTTTCTTTGCTCCTTTTTTATGGTCAGCCACATTTCTACGACCTCCCTCCCTCTTCAGCCCCAGAATCTGAGAGTTCTTCATCACAAGCTATTCGCTTGTCTGATACCCGAATAGAAATCCTCTTGTCTGGATCCTCTCCATCTTCATCTCCACTGTCCTCATGTACAGCATCTTCTGGACCTCATGTCCTTTTCATTTTGACCGTCTTTTACAATTGCGAGACAGGGTCTTGCCAACTGGGGAAGCTGTCCAGGCAAGGCATAGGGCTGCCAGCTCCTGCCGCAGCCTCCAGAGCACTAGGTTTACAGGCCTGTGAGGAGCTCCCACAGCCCTTCTGAAGACCTCCAAGTCCTGCAAGTGGAGGCTGCCGTTTCTTCTCCAGTTTCACCCTCCGCTCTCCCCTCTTGCCCTGCGCTGTCTGCACTGTGCTCCTGGCTGTTCCTTGTTCCTAAAACACCCTGGGAGCCCCAGCCCGGGCTCTCTAGGATGCTCTTCCCCAGACATCTATGTAGCTGCCTCCCTCGGCCTTCTGGTCTCCAGCAGAAGGCCTCCTGTCAAATGGGGCCCCACGGTCACCCCAGTATGCAAGTCACCCCTCCCAACACCTCCCAGGTGACAGAAGTGCCAGAGAGAGGAAATAAAAACAGAATGAAAATATCAGAATAAAAAAACAGATACATTCCCAACCATTAGTCAGATGGATTGAAAAGTCAAAGGGTGGTAACAAGAGATTAAGGAAAGCCACTCTGCACAGTAGAGCACCGCACGACAAAAAGAAAAAGAGCCTCGGTAGTGCAAGCTGCGCCTGCAACTCTGTCTCCAGCATAAACCACGGATATTGCATTGTGGCTGTGGCAAGTAATTCAAAATATTATCTATATTCATCAGGACTTCATTGGTCAGTGTTACTAAATTCTGCTGGATTTTATTATATAGTATTGCATTAATCATTAATAAACAAACAACATTAGGCTGGAGGTGTAGTCCTTTTTTTTTTTTTTTTTTTTTTGTCTTTTTTTGAGACAGGGTCTCACTATGCAGTTCAGGCTGGCCTTAAGCTCACTTTGTAACTCAGGCTGGTCTGGAACTCACAACAATCCTCCTGCCTCAGCCTCCCGAGTGCTGGGATTACAGGCATGCGCCACCATGCCCGGCTTATAGTCCTTGTCTAGCATGTGTGAGGTGCTGGGTTTTATCCTCAGCGCTGTACAATAAAACAAAACATTGAAAAAAAATTGTATGTATTATTGTCACCACTTCCTTTTTCTTTTCTTTTCTTTTCTTTTTTTTTTTTTTTTTTTGGCAGTACTGGGGATCAAACTCAGGAATTTGTGTTTGCCAGGCAGGTGCTTAAACCACTGAGCTATATCCCCAGCCCCTTGTCACCACTTTCTTAATAAATATCATTCAATACCATTGGTTTGCTTTATAATTTTATATATTTTGAGTTTAAAAATACTATTCTAGGGGCCACCAGAGAGCTCAGCAGATTAAAGCACCTGCTTAGGCAGACTCAGGGATTGGGATTTGATCCTCAGTGTGCCGTGTTGGCCCCACCCCTGGGGCATGCTGAGACAGATTGAGACTGGGCATGGTGGTGCGTACCTGTAATCCCAGAGCTTGGGAGGCTGAAAACAGGGGGATTGCTCTGAGTCCGATCTGTGTAGTGAGAGCCTGTAGACTCTGTACTAAATACATTTTTAAAAAATTAAAAATACTATTCTAACCAGGCATGGTGGTGCATATCTGTAATCCTGACACCTGGCAGCCTGATGCAGGAGGATCATTTTGAGTTCGAGGCCAGCCAGGGCTACAAAGTGAGCTCAAGACCACCTTGAACTGTATAGTGAAACCCTCTTAAAAGGACAAAAGAAAGGGGCAGGTGATATAGCTCAGTGGTCTAAAGTGCCTGTTTAGGCAAGCTTAGGCAAGCACAGCGGACTTTGGCTTGATCTCTGGCAACACATGCCATGCCAGCCACATCCTCAGGGTGGGCTGAGTTGGCCCCCCCAAAAAAAAAGTAAAATAAAATTTTCTCTCTTTCTTTCTTTCTCTCTTTCTTTTTCTTTCTTTCTTTCTTTTTTTTGCGAAACCGGGGATTGAATTCATGCTCTTGTGCTTGCCAGGGAAGCACTTATTCCACTGAGCCATCTCCCCGGACCCCAAGAAAATTTTTCTAAGTCAGGAATGATGGTACATAATCCAAGCTACTCAGAGGGGTCACAAGTTTGAGGTTGGGCATGGTGGCATATGCTTGTAACCTAGCACTTAGAAGGTTAAAGCAGGAGGATTGCTGTAAGTTTGAATCCAGGCCAGCCTGAACTATATAGTGAAACTGTCTCTCTCACATACAAAAAGTTTGAGGCAAATCTGACAGCTTAGTGAGACCCTGTCTCAAAATAAAAAGGGCTGAGGGGTATGGCTCAGTGGTAGAGTGCTTGTCTACCATGAGTGAGGTCATAGGTTTAATTCTTAATACCATAAAACAAAAATATGATTCTGAGAAGAATACCATTACATTTCACACATTTGCCAAAGGTGTCACATGTACACACACACACAAGAGAAGAGTTTCTGACCTGCAGGGTGCAGAGCGTGGTCAGGCCTGGCTTCACTGAGCTCCTGTTTACTACATTATACTAAAGATGCTTAGGCTTTTCCTTCTTCCTCTCACCAGAATGATGTCCTATTTCTTTGAGTTCATATTGCCTGGGATAGGGCTTGGCAGACCAGAAACCACTGTTTATAGAGGACCTCCTGCATTCTGGGCCTGAGTCCCGTGGGGTGAGGTAGAAGAAGGGAGAGACTCAAAGGGAAGCACTCGGTTGGGCTCCTGTGCTTGGTCTGCTGGCTCACTCGCTCGCTCAGGTGTGCATGTGGTGCCTTCTGCCTGCCGTGCAGCTAGGCTCTGAGGACACTGGGGATACGGAGGCCTGAGGTCTTGTTCTGATGCAGCTCCAGCTCTTGCTAATGGCAAGAAGGCAAAGCAAGAGTTCTGAGGAGGGCAACCCATTCCAACCCCTCCTGTCTCCTGGGAGCTACTACTACTCCCCATTCCTTGTCCTCAATAAACTTTCCTACTCTTAAAGAAGAGAGAGAGAGCTCTAAAGTAAGATACATGGGATGAGATCAGTTGTTCTGGAGAGACGGAGTCATGGGGAAAACCTAATTCTTAAACCTAATTCTTAAACCACAATTCCTGTACCAAACTTTACTTGGATAAAGTAATTAGAGGACTATACAATGTAGAAAGATACTCCTTCAAAGAGGCAAAGTCTGTGGGGTCCACATGCTGGTCTTACCTGGTAATCTTGGAGGTGAACCAGGCTCTCCATTGCCAGGGGCATTTCTAGAGTTGCTTCTTCCGGCCCCCCCTGCAGTCCCGGTTCCGGTTCAAGGATTCTATGATGCCATCAATTGGGCAGAATGTGCAAGGTTGCCTAGATACCTCAGGCTTCTCGTGCTTCTGAGAGACTCTGGTAGGAGAGAATAGGATATAGGACTTTTCTCCATTCTCCTTGAGACCAGGCCACGTGAGCCTGAAATCTTCCCCTATCCAGGAAGGACGGGAAAGAGAGAAAGCCCACACGTCTAGGGCAGAAGGACGGGAGCTGAGGGAGGTGAATGAGGGTCAGGAGCATCAGAGAGGGCGACGCAGGGAAGCAGGACGCAGTCAAGTAAGGGATGGATCACCTCTCCCAGGAGGCATAGTCTCAGCATGGAAAACATTTCTCCACAGAGATAAAGCCTAAAAATTTTTAAATGTTGCCATCAAGATATGAAAATACCTGTGAGGCTCTAGTTTTGATTCCAGCAATAAATAAAGAAACAATGTTAATCTGGGTAAATCTAGGACCCACTCAGTATCACCCTACATGCTTATCAAATGTACAACAAAAACATTTCTTGATATCCTCCAGCTCCCTTAACTGGCCCTGTCCCAGGCTGGCCCAGTTCGCATAGCTTTGGGCTTGGCCACCTCCACTCTGTCTCAACATCCTGCTTGGGCAAGGAGTGACACACGGCACTGGGGCCATCCCCTGGTGAGCAGGCAGCCAACACCCTGGGCGGAGGCGGCGCATGATGACGTAACCGAGTGAGCCTGGGCTGTCCGCAGTCCTATTCTTCTCATTCTGTTTCCTAGGGCAATGGTCTCCAATTCTTCCAAGGAAATGTTCTCCAAAGGCTTTATTTCTCCATCAGACCTCTCTCTGGCAAGCATTTAACAAAAATGTCACGGTGCTGGGTTCACTCAGGCAATAATGCAGCACCTGACAAAGAATTTACAAAATACAAAGCCACACAAGAAATTTAGGAAGACAACCCAAGGCACCATGTGGCAGGTAGTTAAGCGAAGAGGAGGAACAGAGGAGGAGGAGTCAGGGGCTGGCCAATCCCACCGGCTCTGGAGGGGAGGGTGGCGGCCTATGGGGTGTGTGGGAGGGACCAGCTTCAGGGAGAAAGGGTAAAACAGACTTCCAGCCATTCAAAGCAAGTTGTAGGACCAACAGTAGTCATCTAAATTTCATTAGAATATTGAAATATTAGAATATTTCATGAAGAATATTGTCAAAGACACTTTGAGTTTGCCCATCGGTAAGAGGTCTGCTCTAAGGCGAACTTTCCAGTGTGCTGGCTTGGTGAGTTCCTTTTGCTGGTCTAAGGAGACCTTTCAGGCCTTTGGGCTCAGTGGGTCCCTTTTGCTACCAAGACAACAAGACAAGTGAAAGAAAGAGCAACATCTCATGCCAAGTTTCTTGGGAATCAGATACATTTATTCATTTACCGGGTTTCATCACTATCCTCCAAAAAACACTGACTGCAGCAACACAAGTCCTACCACTCCCAAGATTAAAAAAAAAAAAAAAAAACACCTGTATCAGGTGTGCCCTGACACACACAAAATCCTACAGGGTGGTCGTGTGGCTCCCCAGAAGTAAGAAAGATTCCTATGGGACTTCCCAGCCATCAGCCCTCTGCCCCCAGAGCTGAACACTCCAAGGCTTTTGTAGGAGATGCTTCCTAGTCCTCGTCTCAGTCCAAGAAACCAATATTTGTAATCCCAAAGTTATGTTATTGGAATCCCATCAAGTTGATTCCAATCTACCACTTTCCATGCAGCCCACGGCGAAAATATACAAAATTATATTTTTAATCATCGGGGAGTTGAGGGGCTCTAAGTCCTGCCATGATATGGCTTTCCGGAACCAAGAGGGTGACCCAGGGCCTCGCCTGGTTTTTAATCAGTGGGGGAGTGGCTTGAGGATTGACTGAGAATTGTGGGAAGTAGGTGACTACTGTGAGCTGAGCTAGGTGTGGGGCCTACATTTACCTCTGCCATATGCAGAGAGGATATGCAGAGAGAGTAATCTGCATTATATAGTATTTAATGTTTTAGGAAGTCTAGGGCTTCAGCTTTGATGTAGTCTTTCAAGCCCCAGGAAGTCATAGCCTCTATCTCGAGGCTCAATCCCAGCTGGCAGCGCGGAGCATTAGCTCTACCATCCTGTCTCCACCCGGCTCACGTTAAGGAGCAGCAGGCTTACCAGGGAAACA
>PVKA01006379.1:0-23951 GCA_004027165.1 Ctenomys sociabilis
CTAGCCAGTGAGGCCAGGCAGAGTTCCCTGCACAGATGTCCTTCCAGATGTTCCCAAGGCAAGAGCGGCCAGCGCCTTTGGTGTGGAGCGGCCAGCAAAGGTGGTCCTGCTGGTGTTCTTGGGTCAGCTGTATTATGGGGATAGTGGTTTCCTATACTCAGAGCTGCAGAGGGGTTCTGACGTAGGGTTAGGGGGCTGAGGCTGCAGGCACGAGGGCTGCTGGCCTCTGCCTTCCTGAAGCACCCAGGAGGGCGTGTTGTCCCATGTAGTGCTGCCCAGGATGCAGGCACAGCTCTACCAGAGGACCTGGCACTGCTTGGTGCCCTCTCTGCTCTCCAAGAGCCAGGGTCATTGGCAGCCAAGTGAGTACCTGGTGGGTGTCTGGTGACCCACCCCTCCCTTTCCTAAGTCCCCACAGTAGTCCAAGGTGCTATGCACCCTTACTTGGGCCTCCTCTGGCAAATGTTGCCAAGCCCTGGCAAGGACTTGGGCTGCTGGAGGCTCAAGGGTGGGTGGGTTCTGAGGTCCAGGAAGGAAGTAGAAGGAAGCATCAACTGGGTCTCCCACTGGAGTCTTTCTGTAGCTGGAAGAAGGTGCCGAGACCCAAAAGAGAGCATGATTTTATAGGTAGGCACAGGGATTGGGATTTGATACCCTGGTGCTGTGCTGGCCCTGCCCCTGCCCCTGCCTGCAGGTGTGCTGAGACTGGGTGATGGTGGTGCTGGCTTGAGCGTTTAATCTGAGCCCTTGGGAGACTGAAAGCAGGAGGATCATTATGAGTTTGATCTGTGTAGCGAAGCCCTTAGACCCTGTACTAAAAAAAAAATACATTTTAAAAAAAGCAAAAAATAAATAAAGGAAGGAAGGATGGGGTTTCAGAGACCTCTCCAGACCAGCCCCCATAGTTCCCAGGCACCAGGCTACCCTACATAGGGTAACCCTTGGGGACACATTAGGGATGTGTTCTCCAGGAGCATGGCAGATGACCAAGAATGCAGGGCCACTGCCAACTGCTGCAATCACTGGCATTCGTATTTAGAAAGCATCTGATATCTGGCTAAGAGAAGGGATACTCTAGGAGACACTAGGTATGTGCTGGTTGTACCTTAAAGGCACCCAGTACAGCTAAACTGCACTGTACAGGCAGAAAGACCCCTACTCCTATGGGTTCACATCATTCTCCTTGAGTCCCAGGCCCTTAGGGAAAGCTGCTGCCGCATCTATAAACACCTGCTGGCCATGTTGCCTCCTACATGTGAGTCTGAAAGCAGTCTGTCAGAATTTGGTATCGGGAAAAGTCTGCTTCTCAAGCATTCTGGAACACGTTTCTCTTAATTCCTCTGATTGGAATCTCAGGAACTGCACATGTGCTCATCTTTGTGTTTATTCTTTGTACTTTTTTTTTTCTTTCTTCATAGGATTTTGGATCTTTTGACTAGCTAGTATGTTTACAGAATCTTTAGTAATAGTGGCCATAATTCTTTTTTTTTTATGTATTTAGTACAGGGTCTCACTATATAGATCGTCCTGTTTTCAGCCTCCCAAACTCTGGGATTACAGGCAAGTGCCACCACGCCCAACCTCTTTTGCTATCCCAGTGCACTCCAGGGGTGGGGCTGGTACGGCACATAAATTGTCTTTTGGATTAGATGAATATGCTGAGTGCAGTGAAGACATAATTCAGGTGGCAACTCATCCTACCAACCCTATGGCTCTTGAGGACAGAATCCACGGGGCACAGGGTGGGTCTGCAGACCAGGGGGAGGAGGATGTTGTTGGTTGTCCTTTGCTGCAGACAGCAGACCCTGAGTCCCTCCTGGGCCCTGAGATTGTACTCTGGAGCTCAGCACAGCATGGGTGTCTCCTGTTGCCATGCTCAACTGAGTCAAAGCAGAGGCTGAAATTCCATGGGAACACTCAGCAGATCTCTGGGTGCCCGGTTCATTACTGGCACCATTTTCCCATTCATGTAGAACCCTTGTGAGGCGTAGTCACACCAGGTCTCTTTGGGGACTGAAAGAACGCAGTATTCATAACATGTACAAGCCAGGGCCAAGTCCTGCACCCTGGCCCCACTCTGGCCATCTGGATGTGGTCTCTGAGTCAGCCCTTTCTGTTAGGAATTCCTGGATCTCCCAACCGTCCCTACAAATAGCTACTGTCCTTTGGAGACCACATACAGTGCGGTGTCCCCTTATATTTGTTCCCATCTCTCCCATGAGGCACTGGTCATTTTATGCAAATGAAACACAATCATAAGAAACAAAATCCCTTCTTGGTGCAGGTGCATGGAGATAAGTTTGGGGATTCCTCCTGCCTCCTCCCTTCTTCCATTTCTAGTGATCTCTGTATCTCCAACCATCTCTTCTGCCTTCACGGTGGGCCTGATGGTCCCTACCTGAGGGCACAATGTTAAGGGAAACATCCCTCCTTTGGCTGAGGCTGTGACACACAGCCCTGCTGTAGTTTCTCCACAGGCCATGGAAAGGTTCTCCCCACAAGGACCTGCAGGCACAGGAGGAGGAGGAGGGCATGGAGTATGTCAGTCCTGAGAAGGGGTTTCTGGGTGCAGTGTCAGCCTGGGAGAAGTCTAAGCCCCTGAAGGGGAGGATGTTCCTGCAGCTGGGTGCAGGAGATGCCAAGCCTGCTTCCGCCATGCATGCTCGCTCAGCCCTTGGGAGCCTTCCACCTGGCATGCTGGCCCATCCCAGCTGGGAGGCAGCTGTGGAAGGGAAAACTGAACTTAGAGGTGAGAGACCTGGGTTTGAATCTCAGCCTGACCACTTTCACAGACAAGTGACCCTGCTTCACAGTATTGCTGAGAGTAGTTTAGAAATTAGGTGTGATAGTAAGTCTTACAGGGAAGAGGCTCAGCCAAGACACTGAGTGGAACTGAGTTACTCTTGGGGGAACCCAGGAGAGGGATGAATTATGCTAGTCCTTGGCCCACAATTCTAAACAGAACATAGGCAGCCCTCAGTCCAGGTAGTGATAATAAGTGGAATCACAGAGTGACTGTGGACCAGGTGGGTGTGACTCATGACAGTGGCTCCAGATCAGCCACATGATGCATGGGGCCTCCTTTCAGGAAGGGACCTTGTAGCCACTGCCCTCATCCTGCTGAGGAGGCCCCTGCTCAGATATTAGGAGTGAACAGGACAGGACAATCCCCAAGGTCTCCTTGTCCCTGCCCTTTGCTGTGCCCGAATCTAGCTGCTGCTGTGGTCCACCATGACTGGTGTTTCTGTTTCACGAATCAAATCTCACCCTTGGCAGCTAGAACACGGTGACCCTTGGGTGAGGGAGGAAGGAAGCCTGTCAGAAGTCAACGTGCTTGGAAATGTTGAGCAGATAGGCTTTCCACAGGGTGACAGACTTCTCCATCTTCAAGAAAAGGCTTCAGGCTGGGGAGACAGCTCAGTGGCATAAGCACCTCCCTGGCAAGTGCAAGGTCCTGAGTTTGATCCCTGGTACCAAAAAGAAAAAAAAAAAAAAAGCTTCAGACCCTCTACCTGACTTGGGGGAAGCTCTGAGAAACATGCCTGCCTCAAATAGTGGGGTAAAACCGAGTGCAGTATGGAGGGGAGGGAACACAGGCAGGTGACAGATCCACCTTTGCATCTCACTCCGTCTGCACATTTCTAGGGGGCCCTGCCACCACCTGGTCCTGCCACCACCTTCAGACACGCTGCAACTCCCTCTGAGCCCCAGCACCACCCATCCCAGCGTTCACAAACGGCAGACTTAAGTGTGCAACCTTCAATCCTCAGGTCCCCATTGTCAGGACCACGGCTAGAGTCATCGGGGCCTCGTGTTTGGCCATCGATTCCTCTCAGAGGAGCCCATCTTGCAGGAACTGACTCAAGCTGTCGACTTTGGCTTGGCCTTCGTCAGCACCATGTGGCACCTGGTAATTGGCAGTTGAGGGACCCTGGCATGGCTAAGGGCAAGAGGTAAGGGCCTCAGTCAGGGCCTGGCAAGGAGCATGCAGAGTGTGAACAAGGTAGAGGCTGTTCTGGGTGTTTTTTGTTTCTTGAGACAAAGTCTCACGATGTACTTTAGGCTGGCCTAGAATTGGCATGTAGCCCAGGCTGGTCTTGAACTCATGGCGATCCTCCTCCCTCCACCCCTCCCAGCCATTCTGGGTTTCTGGGGTGCTGGTGTGTTCACAGCACCAAACCCTTTCCTGTGGTCATTTACCATGGGGTGAGGGTAAAGGCAGGTTGTGGCCTCAGAAATGCAGATTTCTCAGCAGCAGCATCTTCACTAGCCCCTTCATGACCGCTGTTCTCTCCTTTTCCTCTAGAATATGTTGGGGTCCCAGAAGAGCTCCTGGGTTGCCCATATCTGATTCCCCAGCTTACTGCAGCACCCTTGGCTCAGCTCCCAGATCTTCTGATGCAGAGGCTGGCACCTGAGTGGGCCTGGGGGGGTCCCTCTCCCCACAGTTATATGACTTGTTTCCCTGGGCTCTCCGCCACCTGCCGGGACCCCATCAACAGCTATTCAGGTACCCAGAGGCTATGGGAAGCTTCATCTGCCAGGAGATCTTCCAGCACAAGCTTGGGGCACCAGAGGCCCCCCCCCCCCCCGACTTCATCAGCTGCTACTTAGCGCAGCTCTCCAAGGTGGGTCTGGCACAGCTGCCGAGGGAACAAGCAGACCACGTCTAACCCAGCTGAAACTCTACAATGAGGCCGTGGTCTCAGCTCCTCTCCTTTGTCTTGGTCTGCAATTCCCAGATGCCCCAGAAGCCTGGGTGAAGAAAGGGGTTTCTTTCCTTCCTGTCTTTTCCCAGACTGAGGCTGGGAGCAGATGACCTGACTACCGCCAGGGCCAGCATACCAGGGTGGCCCCCAGCAAGGGCCAGCACAGCCCTTGGACTCAGGCTAGGGTTTGGGCTCAACGGGGCTCTGGTAGGATAGAAATTTAGACCCAAAGCTGCTCCCCCTGCCAGGCTGTGGGTGACCCAGTCTCCATTCAATGAGGAGAACCTGATCCAGGTGGTGATCACCCTGTTTCTGGGTGGCACTGACACCACAGCCACCACCCTGCGCTGGGCGCTCACCTACATGGTCCAACATGGAGCCGTGCAGGGTGAGAGGCCTTCACACCCTGCCTGGCTCCCCTGCTGTTTATGCCTCCTGGGGCTTCTGGCCTTCCCCCTGCCCCCACCCCAATCACACTCTTCACTCTATCTGTGTCCCTCAGGCTGGATCCTGATCTCAGCCTGGGAGTCAGGGAGTGTGGGCAGCTTTGAATCACACAGAAGAGGCTGAATTCACAGCCTGCTGCTTGCAATGTGACCTTGGACGAGTCCATCCCCCTTCAGCCAAGAGAGATCACTATTCTATGGCACCAGGTTTTGTGGGTGTGGAGCCCTGACCACACCCAAGGGCTCACATCTCAGCCCTTCCCCTTTGCATAAAGGGTCCAGGCAAAAGCAAAACCTTCAGATTTCTGCTCAGCATCGGCACTGAGCAGGGGTTGCCAGTGTGGGGTGGTGTCACCCAGGGTTGGGAGCCCTAGTGGCCCCCTGGGACTCATACTGAGCCACCTGCAGATAGAGTACGGCAGGAGTTGGATGTGGTGCTGGGCCCTGCCCCAACCATCTGCTACAAAGATTGAGAGCGACTGCCCTTCACCCGCGCTGTCCTCCATGAGGTGCAGCGGCTCAGCAACATCATGGCAGTGGGCGCCGTGCACCAGTGCGTGACGTCCACAAGGGTACATGGTTACTATGTACCCAAGGTAGGTGGCCCCACAGAGCCCACCCCACCCCACACCTGCAAAAAGCAGCTTTGCAGCTGCCATGGTTTCTGCCAAACTGCCAGCTCCCAATGAGTCAGACATCTGTCTGTTGTCTATCTATCTATCCATCTACCCATCTATCTATCTGTATGGATAGGGGTTATGCAATAATGCACTCACTGGTAGATATTTTAAGTTTCTCCTGTTCACAGAAATAAATCCCTTGCAGACATTTTAATGTAACCTTTCCTAGTCCTTGTTGTTTACATATATTTTCCATAGTTGCAATCATGCTACATTGATCATTCTGGATCCTGCATTTCACTTCACAGAGCGCCCAGGCCCTCCTACAGTGATGGCTCCTGAGCCTCCAGACTTACCATGGTTCTCTCTCTGGGCTCCACCCCTAGTGTCTGGCCTTGGCCTTCCCAACTGGTTCGTGGCCCAAACCACTGCTCACATCACTTAATGTCTGTACTGGGGCCAGGGAGACAGCTCAGTAGAATAAGCGCTTCCCTGGCAAGCACAAGGGCCTGAGTTCAATCCCTGGTTCCACACCAAAAAAAGTCTGTACCATATTCTGCCAAATGAGAGTTTTTGTGGGCTCTAACCCTTATGGTGAATAAATAGGCCATTTGCAATTTATTTATTTGTTCTTATTTTAACTTTTGTTTTATTGAGACAGCATCTGCATTGTAGTGCAGGCTGGCCTGGAACTCACTATGTAGCCCAGGCTGGCCTTGAATTCACAGTGATCCTCTGGCCTCAGCCTCTCAAGTGTTGCAGTCACAGGTGTATGCCACTGTGCCTGGCTCTTATTTCATTTTATAACAAGGTTAAAAGAAAAGGTGCCAAACAGAGAGAGACATGCTGGCCCTGCTCCCCGGGCACACTGAGCCAATGATTGAGATGGTGTTGTGGTGCATGCCTGTAATCCTAGTGCTTGGGAGGCTGTAAACAGGATCATTATGAGTCCAATCTGTGTAGTGAGACCCTGTACACCCTGTACTATATACATAAAAAATATGAAAAATAAAAAGACAATTATATAAAAATATTTAGATTAAAAGTTGGGCATGATGGTGCATGCCTGTAATCTCAGCACTGGGAGGGCTGAGGCAGGAGGATCACTGCAAGTTTGTGACCAGCCTACAAAATGAGCTCAAGAGCTGCATAATGAGACCCTGTCTCAAAAAACAAAAACAAAAAAGGGGCCAGGAAGATGGCTCAGTAGAAGAAGAGCTTCCCTGGTAAGTGCAAGGACCTGAGTTCAATCCCCAGTTCCGAAAAAAAAAAAAAAAAAAAAAGGACCAAAAAAAAAAAAAATATATATATATAGGTTAAAAGCAGCCTCTTAAACTGGATGTGGTGTCAGTATATGCCTGTAATCCCAGTACTTATGAAACTGAGGCAGGAAAATTGTTGCCAAATTCATGGCCAGCCTGAACTACACACTGAGACTCTGACACAAATGAACAAATATTTATTTATTTATTATAATAATTATTATTTTTTTTTTTGGCAGAACCAGGGATTGAACTCAGGTCCTTATGCTTGCCAGGGAAGTGCTTATTCTACTGAGCCATCTCCTGGCCCACAAACAAATATTTAGGTCAAAAGCAACTATTATATATGTACACAAAACTTGAGTTGAACTTTTTTTGTCTTTTTGAGACAGGATTTCACTATGCAGTTCAGGCTGGCTTTGAACTCATTTTGTAGCTGAGGCTGGTCTCAAACTCACAGAAATCCTCTCTCTTCAGCTTCCCAAGTGCTGGGATTACAGGTGTGAGCCATCATGCCCAGCAAATTGAACTTTCTTAGGGGTGGGCACAAGAGGAAATCCAGTTAGTTTTGCCCCTTCTTATGTAACAAAAGGAAGCACCAGTACATGGAGAGAGCTTGGCTTATCACATTCTGAAATGTTAGTATGAGATTCATCTTTCATAAAATCCCTTCACAGCCCAGCAGATAACATGTTGTATGTGCCTGAAGCAAGAAGCTTTTAAAGATGCAGAAATGTTCTTCAAAATGACAGTGGCTTATCTCACCCCTTCATTATTCAAAATATTTTTATTGACTAAAATGTCAATTATCTTAGAAGAAACACAAACCACGTTATGTATGCCTTTTTCTTTTTCTTTCTTTTTTTTGATGGAACTTGGGATTGAACTCAGGCCCTTGCACTTGCCAAGCAAGCTCTTACTCTACTGAATTATCTTCCTGGCCTGTGTATAGCTTTTAATTATAAGTTTAAATGGAAGTATGTTAGTCTTTAATAATGAAGAAAATGATACAAAACTTGCTCTTCCAACAAGTTATTGTTTGAATAAGCAGATATAATTGTTTTATTTTAGGGAAGGGTCTACAGGGTGTTCAGGGTCTCGCTACTAGATCGGACTCACAGTGATCCACCTGTTTACAGCCTCCCAAGAGCTGGGATTACAGGCATGTGCCACCACGTCCAGTCTCAATTGTCATCTCAGTGCACCCCAGGGCTGGGGCTGCATGGCAGCCTTCACCTGCTTGCAGGTGCTTTAATCCACTGAGCTATTTGGCCAGCCAAGCAAATACTTCTTATTACAGGGCCAAGCAAGATGGGGTGCTACTCAGTTTGGGACAAATAAATGTTAATTGTCTATAACAAAGGAGAGATTCTTCCTTCAACAACATTTCGGGAAAGGGTGTCAGCTCTGGCCTGATGCGCCACCTATCTGTGTCCTCAGCGTAGTACCATGGTGGTACCACGTGGCACATGAGGGATGTGACGGGGAGACCATAACCTATCTTCCCCCTTGGGCCAGTCTTCATCCAGTGCTGGTGACTCAGCTGCACAACGTTCTCAGGAGGCATCATTCATTCACTGTAAACTGAGCAAAGCCTTGATTCCTGCCTGCCCGTCTTTCTCCTTCATGGGAATCTTGGCCTTTAGGTGGCATTAGTGTCATTGTGATGGCTTTTGTGAGAGCAGGGAGACTCTTACCCTAGAGAACTCCCATGCCCACCCCAAGCAAACAGCCAGGAAATGGTTTCATTGTGTTTCCAACTCATGGCTCCGTGACTCCAGAGGTTTTGTCCTTTCCACCATGGATTGCTCCGTAAGTGACTCTAGGGAAGCCAGCAAGCCAGCAGGTTAGGTGGGGGTGCTTTGCCTTGTTCGTTGGTCAGTCAGAGTGCCTGTCACTGAGCTGTCCTCAACACTCATTGACCACCAAGTTCACAGGTGTGTGATGCATCTCCTGGGAAGTGACAGCAGGACCAGGGTGGCACCAGCTTGTCTTGCTGCTGTCCCAGCAGACTGTCTAAACCCTGTGCCAAACTATGTCACATTAAAAAGGTAGGGACCAGGTCTCAGCTCTGTTTTATAACATTTGGGATTAGAAATATACTCATTAACAACCCACTCCTGCCAGTTGGGTTTGAGGAGTTGCTCTATGAAACAGGCTCCAGGGGGCCATTAACAACCTGGAATCAATACCAAGCTTTTACAGCTTTGGAGACAGGCCTCTGCTGAAGGAGGAATCAAAGCCTGACAGTAGATCATTAAGCATTACTGATATCCCTAAACTCTCCACAACTATTTCATCAGGGGTGACAACAATGGTCCTGATAGAGCGGGTGCATGTCGAGCCCAGCTCCACTCACTCTGTTGGACTGTGCAATTCAAAGTGTCATTTCCTGGAGAGCTGGGAGGCACCCAGCAAGCAGGCGGCTTTGCCCTTGGTCAGCAGATGAGCCCTCTCCCAGCCCTAAGATCAGTGAGTCACTTTGCAAGAAGGCAGAAGATCACCCTGAGCAGGGTGGAAATAACTGGGGGGGAGCCCGGCACCCTTGGCCAGAGCCCTTGGTCTGCAGTGACTGGCACTGATTGCTGAGCGGGCGGGTGGCAGTGCAGTGCCGAGCACACAGTTGGCTGTACAAGGCCACAGCTTCTGTCTCTGGCACAGCAACAAAGAGAAAATGATGGTGTTAGGGGAAGAATTGCTACCATGCAGAGGGTATTTAATGCCACGTAGGGAAAAAGGAGGGTGGGTGAGTTCCTGGACTATAATGGGGCAATCTATAGGAACATGTGCCTCACCTGTCCTCTGCTTGCAGCCAGAGAGACCAGGCCTGGCTGTCGCCTCAGTCCGATGGCTCTGACCTGGCCCCTTGACCCACTGGCAAGCAGCACAAGTGGCTTCTGGAAGCATTTACATCTCTGGTCTGCCTTCTTTATCAGCTTCTGCTTGGGATGTAGGCTTTGAATGCTGCTGAGATTGTTTGCTTTTGTTTAAATTCCAAACTATCTTTGGAGAATCCTGTAGAGGGTTTCAGGGTTTAATTCTATGGCCCTTGGTAGGTGAGTCAGAGCGTTGGGGGCCTTCCCAGAACCCTGGTGCCAGGACCATAACCAGTCCCCTTGTTGCTGTGATCTTGGCCTCCTTGGGTTGGTTCTGACCAGCCCAAAGCACAGGGAAGAACTAAGTTACCCCGACTGCAGCCTCCAGCTCCTTCCCACCACTCACTTTTTCAGAGACAGCGGCTCGCTGTTTGTCTTTCCCACGCAGATTGCCGCTAATCTGCATGGGAAAGTGGGTGTGATGCTTGGCGGGCGCCCCCTTGCGGCCGCCTGCTGCACAACCCCATCCCAGCCCCCACCCACCGCCAGCAGCGCGCTGCCCTGGCTGCCTCCAGGCTCCCTTTGGCCAGGGTCTGAGCCAGGACCCAGGTCTCTGAGGCTCCCTGAGCCATGCCACCTTTTGTTTACAGGGTACCATTGTCCTGCCCAATCTGGCCTCTGTGCTGTGTGACCCCGAGCACTGCGAGACTCCTCGCTAGTTCAACCTCGACTACTTCCTGGACAAGGATGGAAATTTTGCAGTGAATGAGGCCTTCCTGCCATTCTCTGCTGGTACTTGGCATAGTACTTGGTGCTGAGTAGTAAGTGAGAGAGTGATAGGGACAGATGCTGCCACCTCTGACCTTCTGCTTCCAGGACATCGGGTGTGCCCAGGGGACCAGCTGGCCCGAATGGAGCTCTTCCAGATGTTCGACAGTCTTCTTCGGACCTTCTGGTTCCGGCTGCCGGAGGGAAGCCCAGGACTCAGGCTGCAGTACATCTTTGGGGGCACCCTGCAGCCCCAGCCCCAGGAGATATGCGCAATGCTGCCCTGGATCAGCCCCAGCCAGGCCCCAGCAAGGAAGTCCTTGTAGCCAGCTGGCTCTTGCCTTGTCTCCCTTGCTCCCTGCAAATCAGAGAAGAGGACCGATGGGTTCATCCAGTCGCCTATCCGTGGGTTCCCCAACACAAGCTCCAGGTGACAGTAGGGAGGGGACTTATCAAGAATTCTACAAAGGTAGCTCAGTTCTCAGGTTAGATTGGCAGGAACGGATTTACAGTGTCCTTTAGGATTGACATTAAATCAATTTGCATGGTTCACCTGGTGAATCAAGTCTCACAAGGCAGGAGCTAAGCAGGATCATAGGGAAATGGCTATCAAGCAAAACTAAATAGCATAATGTGTGCTAGCACTTTGGATGCTGAGTATTATTGAGTTTTAAAAAAAAGAGGCGGGCAATTTTGGCATGATGGTCATTGTAGCATGCTGGGAGACTGAGGCAAAAGGATTCCAAGTTCAAATGAGCTCCCTCCCCTTTTCTTTTGGTACCAGGAATTGAACTCAGGACCTTGCATTTGCCAGGCTGGTGGTGTGCCAGAGTTATCCCCCAGCCCAAGTCTCTTTTTCTCAAAACACAACACTGGGGCTGTAGTTTCATGGGAAGGCCCTATGCAAACACAAGAGAAAAAAGCAGTTTATTTTGCCTTCGCCTGCCCTCTTCTGACAAGAGGGGAGAAGTGCAGGCAGAACTGGGAAAACGCGCACGTCAGCCCCGCTGCCAGCACCACTGTTCCCAACAATTCTTCCTCTACGGTCCCCTCTAATACCGAGAGGGGCCCCAAATTCTATGCCTCCAGACAAGTCTTATTTATTAAAAAGGAACAGCTTGGGCTAAAGAATGAAAAGGAGACACCACTACACACGGTTCAGGTTGTTAAAACAGCCTTGACGATACTGAGAGCCTGCAAAGGTGCGGAGAAGGTGGAACTCTAATGCACTGTGCTGCGAAGATAAAATGGCACAAGCACAAGGCGGATTTCTCGTAAAAGTGTGCATGACTCCGCACAACACAGCCATCCCAGCCCTGGGGCCCAAAGATACAAATTCATGTTTGCACATAGGCATATTCAGAGGTATCTATTTTTGTGATCTTCTTGAAAAATCAAAACTGTCAGAGTAAGTGGTTACCAAGGTCAGGAAGTGGGGTTGACTTGAAAGGGACTGAAAGGAACTTAATGTTCTCTATATTGATTGTGGTGATAGTTATATGATTGCAAGTGTTCGTCAAAACTCATATAGTTGTGTACTTAAGAGTGCTAGTGTGTGCACGTGCGTGCGTGTGCATGTCACATCTCAATACCCCTGGCTTTTAAAAAGCAATGCTTTGTCTTTCCTGGAACATGGTCCACATGCCCTCAGAGACTCTTGCACACACTATCTAAGCCGACTGACCTCAGGGTAGGCGTCAGTCTATTTTCTTCTTCTCTGCGCCCAGCTCCTGTTCTCCCATCACCAAGCCCAGCTGGAAGCCAGCATGAAGGAGTCCATGAACAGGGCTCAGATAAGCAGACTCTTGTGGGCCCAGGGCTGCAGTGACCGCGACCAGAAAGGGTGAGCCAAGCACACCCAGGCATATCCAGGTCCCAGCTCCCCAGACACAGGTGGGCCATGCCACCTTGTACTCTAGTGATCTTTCCACATTTCTGGCCACTGATCACCTTGGTCATGCACTTTTCCTCCACCAAGACCTGCCCTTTATCAACTGTAACTCTTGAGCACCACTGACATTTTTATCACTGTCTCTCCTTTGCCAGAGTTTGAGGGCTCCATTCCAAGTCCCACCATCACCCTAGTGACCCCAGTTTTTTCAAACAACCCCAGATAGGTAGATACCTAAAGCCCAGTCTTCCTCACTTGAAGTGTGACTCTGTGTGTTTAACATGACCTGGCCTGGGACATCGTTACTGCAGTTCCAGCAGAACAAGGGGAACTTGTGCACATGTGATGCTTTGATGCTTGCTGAGCTGTGGTAAGAAAGTGTTTGGTTTTGACCCAGGAGTCTCCCATCTTTGCCAGCAGCTCACGTTTGGCTTATAAACAGGATAAAATCAACTCCTACCTAACTAAATACCTATGACATAGTCAAAGTGAATTTAGTTTCTCAAACAAGTCATGCCCTGACCTGTGCTAGTCTCCGAGTAGAACATTTTAGTCTGTCTCTTGTCTCTTTGCCCTGGGATCTCACCATGCAGTTCAGGCGGGCCTCAAACTCGCAGCAATCCTCCTGCCTTAGCCTTCCCAGTGCTGGGATTACAGGTACGCACCACCATGCTCCATATAATTAAATTAAATTTATTTATTTTCAGTACCGGGGATTGAACTCAGGACCTTACACTTGCCAAACAAGCACTTACTCTACTGAGTTATCTCCCCAGCCCTGCCCCATATACTTTATTATTTGTGGAAGGAAAGCAACGTTGCAGGTCTATGAATAAAATGGTATGCACTTACAAAGGAAGTGCGGAGAAGTCAAGGGAGGGTGGTGTGGGGAAGTTCTCTCTGAGAGAGGAAGGACACACTGCTTAGGTAGTTTGAGAACGAGGAAAGGGAGGGCAGTTCGGGTAGTAGAAAGGGTATATACGAGGGTCGGTGCCTTTGAGAGAGCCTCTTCACCGGGCTCTAACTAGACCCCAGAGCTAAAGTGGCAGGAAATAAAGCTCACAAGCAAGCAGCCTGGATTTTTATTTCTGGTTAGGTCTCGTGGCACGTCCTTCAGCACAGGAAGGCGCGAAAAGGTTAAGAGGCAGAAGAAAACGTTAACAGGAAAATTTGTCTTGTAGCGTTGACTCCTGCATGTAGGCAGGCAGGCCGGCCAAGTGCCCGATACATGGCATTACTCAATCGCTTGCCTACCCTTCTTCCCCCGACCCTCATCTGCAGGTGGGGTGGAGGATGGCTCCCCTGCGCAGCCCGATCAGGTCTGGGCTGTAGGTGCACACGTGAGCCAAGCCCGCAAGCCGCGCGTGCGCCCTTCCGCCCCGCCGGGCTCCGCTCCGTCGCGCGGGGGCGCTCTAGGGCTCCGCGGCGCTCTATGGTGTTTCGTTCGCCCCGGAAGTGGTTCCGCGGCTGGGGCGGTAAGGTCGGGCCATGGTGGGGCCGAGGTTGGGAAGATGGCGTGGAGAGGCTGGGCACACAGAGGTTGGGGCTGCGGTCAGACGTGGGCCCCGCAGGTGGGCGGCCACGTCTCCGAGGAGCTCACTACGGGCCTGGCCCCGCCGCGGCTGTCTGGACGCAGGTAATGGCCGCCGTTCTCTCCGCCCGGAGCTCCGGCGCGCATCCTCGGGGCTCTCGGGCCGCCCCTCTGTGCGTCCTTTTCAGCTCCCTCGCTGCCAACTCCCTCCGTGCTTCTTTTAGTCTTAATTCAGTCCTCGCCTCAGAAGACGCCGCCTTGCCCCAGGCTGGTCGGACGGTGACCGCCCCGCTGGCCTTGCAAGAGCCCGCGCTTTCCTTTTTACCATTGGAAGGAGGGACGGGACCGGAAAGAGGATGAACCTCTTAGGGAGACTTGCTTGAAACTTATCCTGAGCGGATAATACTGAAATGTTGTTAGGGAAGCAGTTGCCCATCTGGCAGAATGGCAGAGCCTAGTAGCATAATTACAAAGGGTGTATTTCACCGCACCACTTCCTTTCTTTAGGTGTAGAAGACAGGGTAATAAGAGCAATACAGCGTTGTGTCTTTATTGCAGAGTCCTAGGAAAAGTTGTTCTGTTGAAGAATTGAGACAGTGGGACGTTGGGTTTCTCCACGCTTTGGGAAGAAATCTACCCTTGCTTGCGGGAGGAGAAGCTGTATGCAGATCGTGGTCAATCAGTGTGGACTGATTTTTCTATACGGGTTCATTCGACTCTATATTAAGAGAAACCCTTCAGCGTTCATTTAGATTTTCAGCCTTCTCAATTACTGATTGGGGGGCCGGGGAGATGGCTTAATGAAATAAGCGCTTCCCTGGCAAACACAAGGACCTACGTTTTTAATCCCCAGTTCCACCAAAACAAAAAGAAAAAACAATTATTGATTTGGTTAGATGGGTGACTTAAGGTCCACCTGATGGTGGGAAGGAACCTTGAGAGGTCATTAACACCTGGGCTAGCCAGGTGTAAGTGATTAAGGCTTTGCCATGGTGGAATCATTACCCAACAGAACAACATTACCTAATAGCTAGTACGACAGGAACCCAGCACCGGAAAGCTGAGGTTGGAAGATGGCAAGTTTGAGGCCAGCCTCCTGAGCTGCATAATGCAACCCTGTCCCAGAAACTATTCACTTGGAGTGTTTGTACAATGTTTACCAGGCCACACCCAAGTCTTACAAAATCAGAATCTAGAGGGATAGGAAACTGGAGGAACCTGTACATTTCTGGTTCCTGTATTTCCTAAAATCTGTACAGCATTTGTAAGCGCTCCAAATGCATTTTATCAGGCATTTGTGCAAAACTTGTGTTTGATATATATATATATATATTTTTTTTTTTTTTTTGATTGAACCCAGGCCTTTGCACTTGCCAGGCAAGCACTTATTCTACTGAGCCATCTCCCTGGCCCCTGTTATATCTTAATTATAAAGTAACATGCATCTTCAGGCACTGTGCAGATTCCTGGAGAGATGGAGAATGAGGTGGTTAGGTGGGGTGAGGGTGGATTTCAGTGGTCCTGGTATACTGTATGTATTTGAGATCCCATTTGAGATTGCATAGTTTGAGAGAGAAGAAAAGGTGAATGTCTTATTTAGAAGCAGGTTTATTAAATGAGAGTGTGTACACATCGCTAGTTTTAGAAAGGGAAGCAAAAGGAAATTTGATGACAAGGACCCAGTAAAACTGGGTGAGAGGGCCATTAGAGCAAGAAATAACACAAGAAACATGATGTTGAAGGTTAGCTCTTGATTTTTAAATGCCATTTATATGGAAAGTTGACATTTTTGTAGTAGCAAAATGCGTTAGATGAGAGTATAGGTGAGCCTGAAGTAGAGCATTTCTTTGCTCCTTCCCTCTGGAAATACTGAAAATTAAAAGAGCATGACTTACCGGCTGTATAATCCTCCTAAGTCTGGTTTGAGTTTTAGTGGTTTTAAAATTATTCAGAGGAATGACCCAGTCTGTGTGATTCTGATACCATTAAGGCCAAAGCAGGGCCAGGAATTGACATTTTTACAAGCAATCTTGAGTGGTGTCACTAGGTTCTATGAACTGTGTCCTCCCAAGATGTCCACCAGTCATCATTTTAAAAGGATTGTAAAACAAAACAGTAATATGTGACAGATTCCAGTAGTTGATAGAGACTAAGATATTTAATATCTGGCTTTTTTTTTGGTGGCTAGCCAGGCCTGTGGTGCTGGGGGTGGAACCTCATCCCTACGCTTGCATAAGCAAGTAGTTTAGACCACTGAGCTATCTTACAAGCCCCAATATCTGGCTTTTTACAGAAAAAAATCTCAAGCTTGTCAGAACTGTTGTTGTCAAGCTTCTGGTGATACTTCTGAAAGATATGCTTTAAGCTTGAAAGTGGAAGGCTGCAAAATTTACCAGTTGTAGGAACCTATCCAAAGGAGTAGTTGATTGTAGCACCTATACAGAGTTTAATTTTTACATTGAAGGGACAATTTTAAAATATCCTTGTGTATGATGTTTTGCAAATTAGTAAGTCAGGTAACTTACATTATTTTCCCTGTTAAACTCACCACCTGTTAATTCACCACCTGTTAAGATGAACTTGAAAATAATTTAGGTGTGCAAAATTTTACGTAGAATTCCTTTTTTTTTTTTTTTAGTGAGTTTAGGGCAGGATCTATAGGGTGTCACTATGCAGGTTGGACTCGTAGTGGTCCGCCTGTTTACAGTCTCCCTAGAGCTGGGATTACAGTCATGCACCCAGTCTGAATTGCCATCTCAATGTGCCCCGGGTGGTGGGGCCAGCATGGCAGGCTGGGGATTGAACCCCAGCTGCTGTGTTTTGCGGAAGCAGGTGCTAGATTTCCCTTTCAACCCCCAAATACATTTACTTTAAATAGAAAGAATCAAATATATTGTATGCTTAAACATAACATCTTGTCTCCATTTAAATGTTAGGCTAATAGCCGGGTGTGGTGGCGCATGCCTGTAATCCCAGCACTCGGGAGGCTGAGGCAGGTGGATTGTTGTGAGTTCGAGACCAGCCTGAGCTACAAAGTGAGCTCAAGGCCAGCCTGAACTGCATAGTGAGACCCTGTCTCAAAAAGACAATAAATAAATAAATAAATAAATAAATAAATAAATAATAAAAAATAAATGTTAGGCTATTTCTATTCAATTTTGTTCATATAAAATTTCAGTAATGTTGACATTAGTGCTGTCTTGTATATTGTATTTTTTATTATTTTTTTTTCCCAACGCCCTACCTCTCCCGGTATTGTATTTTTTAATCATTATTTTTATCTTGATTTTCTTTTTTTGTGTGTGGTACTGAACCCAAGGCGTCCCCCGTGATAAGTGAGTAGGGTCTCGCTAAGTTGTCCAGCCTGGATTTGAACTTCGAACCCTGCTATCTTAGCCTCCCAAGTAGTGGGTATTACAGGCTTGCACCACAGCACTCAGCTTTGTCCCTCTTAAAAAATGGTTCATAGCAATGTTATCTTACCTACCATTAAGGCAACAAATATATGGACATATTTTCTATTTACAAGTTCTGGGAGCATGATAAAAACTAGTTGTAATAAAAGGAATCACGTGGCTAGCAGTAACAGGTGTTCATGGGCTGTCTGCACTTTGAGTTAAATTGCTCCCACAAATTACTGTGCTTCTCAGAAGGACGGAAGCAGCAGACCTGAAAGACCGCCTGCCTGCATGAGTTGATGTATGCTCAGGGGACCATTTCTTTGTCGCTATCCATTATTTGTGTTGCTTTACTTTCCTGGTTTCCTAATTTATTTTAGGTGAATAATTCAGTTTTTTATCTTAGGTACTCATCTAAATGGTAGTGCTAAGTAACTTGAACCAGTGAAAAAGGTTTAAATAAACATTTGCAGTTTAAGACATTATTGTTCTTGTGATTTATTTTGCCACTTAGGAAATTTATGTACCACCAGCACTCAGGAGGCAGAGGTCAGGAGAATCATCTTAAGATTAGGCAGTTACCCTGGGCTACATAGTTCCAAGCCGGCCTGCACTAGATCCTGTATTTAAAACAAAACAAAAAAATTAAAAGCTCTCTAAGAAGATTGTAGCTGTCATGTAGTCAGACAGATACACTTTTCCTTCCACCTGGGAGCATCCTTCTGCCAACAGAAGGCTCAGGTCTACCCCAGCCCTGTAAGTGACCTAAGCATTTGGAAGAAATGATTGGTTTATACTTTTGAAAGACCAGAGGGGGAACTCTGTGAGGTGATACTGTTGCAAAGGTAGCTGAGTGTAATATAGTTTCAGGGACAAAATTATGCTCCTAGCGAGCAGCCTAGCAGCCTCAGGCTGTGCGAAAGGAGATCTAGAAGGAAAGGGAAAGGGAAAGGGCACAGTGTGAGATGGCCTGAAGGATTCCAAATGTGCGCCAGGCCTAGGACGCCTCTATTGGGCCTTTCAGAGCATGATTGACAGTGTGATTAACAAGGTTGGCTTGGGACATTACTTAGGTAGGGGGCAGTGGTTCCTTAGCCCAGTTGTACTATCTGATACCTTGGGCCAGATCGGATTCCAGGCTCTTGTGTATGATGAACAAAGAATTGGAAAGCTCTCAACATATAGTCAATGAAAAGCAGCTACATTTACTGAAAGTGACATGAAGATATGTTAGGGGTTATGGGAATCAGCCCCTAAGAAACTTCTGTGTTGGAGTTGTTTTTTTTTTTTCCACCCGGTCCCATAGGATTAGTATGGAGCTAACCAATTATTCTGATTTGAATAGCAGTGTTGCTGGAAGAATGGGGAATCACTCATGAGGCAACAGTATATGCATCATGGAGGACAAAGGTTTAGCCAACTTCTTTTATAAACGGCCAGATAGGAAGTAAAACTGAATATATCTTCTTTAACACTCAAAAAAATGTAAGACCACCCCTAGCTGGGGATCACATCCACCTTTCAGCCTGTAGTTTGTCAACTAATTTAGGAGCTTTTTAAAAACAAGTTAAACCTATCCCAGAGTCTCCTAACTACAGTAATTTTAGTGAGGTTCTCCAGGTGATTCGTATGTAGACTAAAGTTTTTCCCAAAGCTGTGATATGGCTCAGCCCTGCCTATACCTGAGAGTCATTTGGGAGGCCCCTAAATGCTGAGGCCTTGGCCCCATACTAAAGAGTCCTAATTGATTTGAGATGGTGCCATAGTGGTTTTTTTTTTTTTTTTTTTTTTTTTTTTAATGAGCTCACCAGAGAATCTGGTGCTCCCAGGACTGAGAGTTGGGCTTTCAGAATCTTACTTCCTCTACTGCTGCTACATCAGTGACAAACCATGGCTGCAGTATTTGTAGCTCCTTCAGTGCTGGAGTCTATTTTTTTATTTGCAGCGAGCTGGCTTAGTAGCTTGTTGTGGAAGTAATGTTGGGGAAGATCCAAAATCTTTTGAATGTCAAGGGACCTTTTGGCTTTTGCCCCTGGAGCCTGATCCCTGGCATGGTGTTGCCCCTGCCAGACTGCTGCATGATGGGAGGCCATGTGCCAGAGGTGGTGGTGCTGCCCTTTTGGGTCCTCTAGCCGTTGCCAGTCAGGTAGGTGACTGGCTACATCAATGGCCCAGGTGAGTGCAGCAGAACTGCCCAACTAAGGGCAGTTGCCCCACGGGATCACTGGAAGCAGTAAGGTTTGGTTTTAAGCCAGTATGTTTTAGAGTTGGTTGTTACACAGCAACGAGTCAACTGGGAAAGCTGCTGCCAGTTAAGATCTTCCAACTGCAGGCTTGTGCTGCTTCCACCATTCCCCTTGCTAGCAGAATTGGACCCTCAAATCTTACCTCAGTTTTGAATTCAAGTATTGTGTCATGTGTCTGATTTGCATCTGATTACATCTGGAACCCTAACTACAAAGAGGCTTAGGAAATCACTTTTGGCATTGCAGTTCTGTGCTTTATGAATATATCTGCAGTAATAGGGTTAGTGAGCCAAGGCATAGTATTAGATTCTGTCCAACAAATTTCATAGGCACAGCTGTAATTTATGTATATGTGTGTGTGTGTGTGTGCGCACAGACATTATATAATATATATAATCAATCCATTAAGTTCTAAACCCTGAGTTCAGCTTGTTTAACACACTTAGCGTCTTTAGGTCTTTAACTTGTTGCTAAGGAAATTTTCAAGGTAAGTAAACTAGGCTAATGGTCTGACTTCACTTGAAGTACAAATTCTCAACTGAGTATGTTTGTGTTTCTTTTCAAACATCATGCTTTTTTAAGTAATTGATGAGATGCAGAGGTAGTCTTTCTGTCTCTGAGTTAGAATTGGAGTCTGAAGGTTGGGTATAGTGGCACACGATTGTGATCCCCGCACTGGGGAGGCTGAGGCAGGAGGATTGCTATGAGTTTGAGGCCAGCCTGAACTATATACATTGAAACCTCAAAAGGGAAGGGGAGTGTTGAGCATAGTTAAGGGATAGGAGGAAATTTTCAGTTAAAAGCGAAGTGGAAGAGTCAGTGGTGTGAAAGCTTGGAATGGGAGCTATGGGTAGTTAGTGGTGTCATGTTTGGAGGAGGTCAGGCTTTGATTAACTATTCCAAAATCGTGAATTGGAATAAGGTCAGAGGAACCTGTCCATTTACAGTGGTCAGTACTTAGTAAAGGAAGTACTTGTTTGAATTTGGAATGATAGATTCCAGATACCATCTGAAAGGATAATACATTTGAATGCATGCTCTGGAAATTGACCAGACTTCAAAGTAAAACCATTCGGTACTGATTGAAACTAACAATTTAGGATTCTCTAGCTGTTTTCAAGACTATGGAATCTTTCTTTAGAATGGATACAAGTTACTGTGTTGAGTGATACATAAAGAAGCACCCAGGCCCCATCAGGGCACATCTTTTCCAGAAATATTAAATGCTGTGACTGAGTCCTATCTGTGGTAGAAGCCCTGGTTTGTGTGATTGCAAAATAAACAGAAGGTGATGACAAGGGCCAGCTGAAGGCTAAAGGAGCCTGATGTTTGCAAGATGCCACTCTGTTTCTAACTTGGTATTTTCCCTCACAGGTTTAACGTCTTTATTCAGCAAAAATGTGGCTTCAGAAAAGCACCTAGGAAGGTTGAACCTCGAAGATCGGACACAGGGTCAAGTGGTGGAGCATACAAAAGAAGTGCTCTGATTCCTCCTGTGGAAGAAACAGTTTTCGATCCTTCTCCCTATCCAATAAGAACTCTGATGAAACCTTTCTTTTTTACTGTTGGGGTAAGAATTTGCAGCGCTGGAAATTACCAAGTTTGTAGTTGTCAAGCTCTGTGTTCTGCTTGGACTCCTAGAGCAAGAGTGGGTGGGAGTGGGTATCAAAAGCATAGCTGGGCTCTGGGATTCTGATTTCAGAATGAACTCAGTAATTGCTTTCAGCTTCTGGCCCGCTTACTAAAGAAGTAGAAAAAAAATGTATGGCCCTTCTAATTGATAGTGCTCTAAGTGTTACTAGTTTGGTGTTTCGAATTTTATTTAGGGGTTTGTTGCTGGAAGCAAGCCTTAGGGTGCCATGATGTTAACACGGAAAAATGGTAAAATGTTCTTGTCACCTAATAGGTTTTACTGTGCCGAGTGTACCTCCTGTTATAAGAAGTGATGAAAATAATGCCCTTGGAGCCATATATAGGTCTACTTCCCTATGAGTTAATTTTGTAATATTTTTAATTTTATGTAGTTTACAGGCTGTGCATTTGGATCAGCTGCTATTTGGCAATATGAATCACTAAAATCCAGGGTCCAGAGTTATTTTGATGGCGTAAAAGCTGACTGGTTGGATAGCATAAGACCACAAAAAAAAGGAGACTTCAGAAAGGAGGTAAAGATCAACATCTTTGTTCGTATGAATCACAGTTTGTGACATCTGGTAATGAAGTGCTTTTAGTTAATGGCCACATTCCATCCACAGATGTGAAGTCTTTGCTCTTAACACTCTTGTTAGAGTCTTTCATGATGGTGAGTAGTTACTCATGCATGTGCTGAGTGTCTGGAAGCGTTGTGCTTCACAGTCCCCAGGACTTTATTGTGTGCCCCACATGCATCCAAATCACCACAGATAGTTGCTAAAAGAGAAAGCCTTAAAAAAATCAAAAAATAAAAGAGAAAGCCTTGGGGCCTTCTACACTTCAAAGCCCGTGATCTCTCCCAGCTCCCGACTAGTTTATACTGCACCAGAATCCCCACGCATTTTTTTTAAAAAACACATCTTTGGGTACCAAGGATTTTTTTTTTTTTTTTTTTTTTTTTTTTTTTTTTTGGCAGAACCAGGGATTGAACTTAGGCCCTTACCAGGGAAGTGCTTATTCCACTGAGCCGTCTCCCTGGCCCCCCAAGGATTTCTAAGCGCTGCTCAGGAGCAGCAGTGGTAGATCTTCACGATTGAGCATTTCTGCCAGTATTTGGGATGGCTGCCGCTGCAAGGGCAAGATACAGAGCTCGCAGATCTTGCACCTTAGATGCAACTGTAGCCCTTTTCCCTCTTATCTAAATTTTTTTTTTAAAGTTTCCTTCTAAATAAAGCATATAAGTATTTTACTATTGAGCACTCAGACCGTAGGTTAATATGTTTCTAGCTCCATTTGGCTTTCAGCCACCTTTTATGGTTTGTTTGTTTGTTTAGGTTGTTGTTTGGTTTTTGAGACAAGGTCTCAGTATGTAGTCTGGGCTGGCCTTGAACTCACTGCAGAGACAAGCCTGGCCTGGAAATTATGGTGATCCTCCTGCCTCAGTCTCTTGAGTGCTAGGATTACAGACATGTGCCACCATATCCTGCCCTCAAATACTTCTCAGCCAGTTTAGAGCGAGGTTGATATTCTCCTTATGCTTTGCTTCCTACAACAATCTAGTCCTGGTCAGCAAGGTCCTGAAGAGAAAACCCTGGCTGTTTTCACTAGTGACAGTGTGAGATCCTAGATATGGGGAGGGTTCATTCCCCTCCTTGTTTTGCCATAAACACATCAAGAAGCCTGGGCCTTGTGGATAGGCTTATGCTATGAGAACAGATAATATTTACATGTGAAAACAATAATGGGCAGATTTTTATGCACTGTAATACATCTTAGAAGATAGTAAAACCAACCTATTCCGTAGTCCTAGGTCCCTATGAAAGCTAAAAGTTTTTATTGTATCTATATTGTGAAGTTTTAATGCCCAAATGGACCCAAATAGTTCTAAGGCAAAAAAGCAATCTGCATAATTTATCGTCTTTTTTTTTCTTCAGTACAGAGGGTTCTGTTAATTGATTTGATTGATTGATTGATTGATTGATTGATTGATTGATTGATTGAGACAGGGTCTTGCTCTGTAGTGCAGGTTGGCCTTGAACTCAGAGGTGATCCTTCTGCCTCAGCATCCCAAGTGTGGTGCTTCAGGTGTGTACCGTCATGCCCAACTTACTTTATTCTTATTTTGAAACAGGATCTTAAGTGGCCCACACTGACCTTTCCTGCCTTAACCTCCTGAGTAGCTGATATTAGACATGCATTATAGCACCCAGGTTCAAAGACAGACTTTAAAAAAAAAGTTGTGATAGGCTATGTAGTCTTTGTGCATTAAAGATAATTGAAATAGTGTGTAAATATGATGTGGAAAATGAAAATCTTAATCAGATGTAGTGATGTGTGCCTGTAAGCCCAGCTGTTTGGGCAGCTGAGGCAGAAGGGCTTGGACCCAGGAGTTTGAGGCCAGCCTCAGCAACAATGTGAGATTCTGTCTCAAAGGAGATGGGGACGAAAAGTCCTAAGACCCCCCATTCATACCACTGCATGGGCAGTAAGGTCTGAGAGCTCAAAAAATTATAGACACAGAATTATATACATACTGCTCTGTACTTTTTTTTTTTTGTGGTACCAGGGATCGAACTTGGGACCTTGCGAGTGTCAGTCAGGTGCTTATACCTCTGAGCTGATTCCCTGGCCC
>PVKA01006379.1:24051-84102 GCA_004027165.1 Ctenomys sociabilis
TTTTTTTTTTTTTTTTTTTTTTTTTTTTTTTTTTTTTTTTTTTTTTTTTTTTTTTTTTTTTTTTTTTTTTTTTTTTTTTTTTTTTTGAGACAGGGTCTCACTATGCAGCTCAGGCTGGCCTTAAGCTCACTTTGTAGCTTAGGCTGGTCTCGAACTCAGAACAATCCACCTGCCTCAGCCTCCCGAGTGCTGGGATTACAGGCATGCGCCACCACGCCCGGCTTATCCATGTCCTTTTTTAGACTCCTGAGCAGCTGGGATTGTTTCACCATGCCTGGTTTAGATTTTTTTTTTTAATTTAAAAAATCATGGGAAGTTTCAGATATAGAAATAGAATAGTAGTAATAATACTAGATAAGTTACCAGCATTCAGTTTCTGGAACATGAGTGGTTTTGTTTTCCATCTGGCCTTTCATTCCCCCCACTTCTCATCATAGCATACTGTTGCACAAGTCCTAGACATATTTCAGAGAAGTTGTAGTGTGCATCTCTGAACATTTAGGGTCCTCAGTGTCTTTATGAGCTGTAGTACTGTTATATCTAAAAATAGGCATTAATACAAAATATTCTGAGAATTTTATTCTCCCTCTAATTTGAGACAGGGTCTGTGGCCAGGCCAGTTTTGAACTATGAAACACCTATACCTTTTCTAGTCTCCCACATATTTATTGTGGTTATTATTGGTCTCCAGTGATTTTGTTTCAGGTTGAGGAATTTCTCTTTTATACACAGGCATTTTCCTTCTGGGTTTTCGTGTTCACAGCCTGCAAGTATTTCCTATGTAGTGACATGCAGCTTTCCTTCTGTTATAGATTAACAAGTGGTGGAATAACCTAAGTGATGGCCAGCGGACTGTGACAGGTTTGTGTTAGCTTATACATTTTAGCCATTCAAGGGAAGATAAATCAATCCAAAAGGTACAGTATGTTACAGGCACTGGCTTCCATATGCTCATCAGTGGTAGAAGATAAAGACAGTATCCATACCATTAGGCTCATGTTACAGTACGAACATTGTAGCCTGAGGATTCATGATTTCAGGGAAGTCTGCTTCCTAGTTCTCGTGTAGTGTGATTCTGACCAAATGGTCGGCTTGTTGTAGAACCTTGGTAGTAGCTCAGGAGCAGATTTTTTTTTTTTTTAAACAGGGTTTCACTGTGTAGCCTAGGCTGGCTCTGATCTTACTGCAGTCCTCCTGGTTCAGCCTCCAAATGTTGGGATTACAGGCATGCCTGCACCACTATGCCTGGGTAACTCATAAGTAATTTTCACTGTTATTAAAGATGCTCAAGGAAACTTTGGTTCTGTACACAGTTTACTTTATACATATTCTTATGGGCTGGGGAGATAGCCAGGCAGCTTAGGTGCCTGCCTAGCAAGTGCAAGGTCCTGAGTTTGATCCCCAGTACCACAAAAAACCCCATAATAATAAATATGCATATTCTTTTCCAGGGTTATGTAAAGGGTAGTTGTCTCCTTTTTCATAGATAAACTTTCAGAGAAAGAAAGTTTTAAAAGTTAGACTGCTAGTAAGTAATAATGTGGAGATTAAAAATCAATGCCTACTTTAAAAGCCAATTTTCTTTCCTACCATAATATTTGTAAGATCTTCTTTAAATAGGCAGTACATGTCATCATGATTAGTTTCTCTTTTTTTTGCTGCCAGCTCAACCCGCCCTCAGTGTGGGACTGGAGACATGTGGTGCCAGGGATCGAACCCCACTTTACACTGCTGAGCTATCTTGCCAGTCCTATGATTAGTTTGGTTCGTTGTAAATTTTTAGGGAAAGAGATCAGACTTTTAAACATTTGTACCATGTTTTATGGTCAGGCTTATTTGAGAAGCTTCGGAAAGTGGATTTGTAAGTTCTTGAAGTTTGTAGATACATATTGCTAGAAAATAGATACTTCTTTTTCTCACACAAGATTAGATTTTTGTCCTTTTAATTGCCTGTAGCAGAAAAGAAGGGTATTGCTCTTGAGACTACCCTCTGCAAGGCTTAATTCTTCTCGTCTTTGGGAATCTGATTTGGTCTTCACGCTTACAGTTAGCATTGTTTCCTTTAGAGAGTGCTTTGTTTTTCTGATCAGTGCAGCTGTTCAAAACACAATATCCTTGGGGCTGGAGAGATAGCTCAGTAGAATAAGTGCTTGTCTGGCAAGCACAAGGTCCTGAGTTCAATCCTTTGTACCCCCCCAAAAAAAAAACCACTGTCCTTATACATGCAGCATCCTGAGGATAGAGCTGAGACTCCATCTTCTTTAGCATCTAGCATGTTCCTTGCATACAGAAGGCGCAATCAGTTAACGTCTGTTGAGAGATTATTGAGGTCGTAAGCCAATAGATTGAATTGTTTCAAACCATGTTCTCATACCTGCCACTGTAGAATTGATGAGTCATTGTGGTAATGTAATTATTTCAGAAGCTCTGTAAAAAGCACACATTTCCCCTGGGACATGTCTTCTTCGCTTTCTGAAAGTAACCAAAACTAATAGCATTTTCTTAGGGTAACCCAACAATTATCGTGTATTCATGAGGGCTGCAAATGTTTTCTGCCATTTAATGTGAGGGTGACTGGGCACAGAGTTTAAAACCTTTTTTCCTGCCAGTAAATGGTTCATACATGTATGGACCCAAGTTCATTCCCCATTGTGCTGTGCTGGGCCTGCCCTGGAGTCACTGAGACTGGGTGTGGTGGCGCACACCTGCAATCCCAGCGCTTGAGAGGCTAAAAACAGGAGAATCATGAGTCTGATCTGTGTAGCGAGACCCTGTACTAAATACATTTTTTAAGCTATGTCAGCAACACTGAACACTGACAGCTATTGCTAACTTTTTTTTTTTTTTTTTTTTTTTTTTTTTCAGAACCAAGGATTGAACTCAGGCCCTTGTGCTTGCCGGGGAAGCACTTATTCCACTGAGCCATCTCCCCGGCCCCTAAATACATTTTTTAAAAGTTCATTCAAAGAAATCATTTGGATATAATTACAAATTAAAATTTTATCCCTTGAGTTTGTTTTTTTTTAAATCAAAACAGAATAAATTGTAGTCTAACTAGCAACTTGAGTGTACAGTATTTTAAATATTGTCATTAGATGTAATGGATATATTATCACATTGCCCACAAGACCTAACAGCTGAGGAAATGCTTTTGATGGTCATTGTTACCGAGGCCTTCTCTGGCAGGAGTGGTTCTAGCTGCACAGTGTTGGTTAGTTATGGCTAATGCTTGTCAACCAGATAGTCTTAGAAGAGCTGGGCTCCTTTCAAAGGTCCCATAGGGTCCAGTTTTCCTTGCTTTGCTTTCCCACCTGGCTATCTTGGACTGATCCTCAGGGTGGCAAAGCTTCTTACTGGGGAGTTACACATGTACTCGGTCCCACTTTCTTTCCCAGGATTATCAATTCTTGAGTTCCTTTTTTATTCCCCCTCCCCACACACACACACATTTTTTTTTTTTTTTTTTTGGTCTTTTTGAGACAGGGTCTCGCTATGCAGTTCAGGCTGGCCTTTAAGCTCACTTTGTAGCTCAGGCTGGTCTCGAACTCACAACAATCCTCCTGCCTCAGCCTCCCGAGTGCTGGGATTACAGGCATGCACCACCACGCCCGGCCACACACACATTTTTAAAAACAAACTTCACAAGTTCTGACCTGGAGAGTTTTAAAGCCCTATTGGACCAGAACTTGGATCTGCGCTTTGCTTTGTAATGTTTGTACCTGTCTGAAACATTTGAATAAAACACTCTACTATCTGAAATTAGTATTATTCTGAATAACTACTATGAAGACAACAATATGCAATGTATTATTGTAACTGTTTTGAAACTTTCTCATTGCTATTTCTTTCTCCTTAAAATTAATTTTAAAGGGCTAGGGAGATGGCTCAGTAGAATAAGTGCTTCCCTGGCAAGTACAAGGGCATGAGTTCAATTCCTGGTTCCAAAAAAAAAGAAAATTTTTAAAATTTGAAATTATTATTTAAAATCTTGCTATTCAAATTTGGTAGCTTGAAGGTCTCAGTTTCAAAGTAAGAAATTTTTAATCTCTTAGAGCTTTCATACTGCTATTGTCTAGGTATTTCAATTTTCTCTTTCCTTTTATTTCTCCAAGGTTTTGAGCTCCCAGGCTAAAAATCTCCTTTCCTGGGGTTGCTGGTAAGGGAGTATTTGCCTTGATCTCCTGGTTCATAGTTTTTTTTTTTTTTTTTTTTTGTCCTTCTTGAGACAGCATCTGGCTTTAGTCCAGGCTGGCTGTGAACTTGCAGATTGTCCTGCCTCAGCGTCCCGAATGCTGGGGTTGCAGGCATGTGCCACCGTGCTGGCTCATGTTCACCTTGTACTTTCTGGAAAAGAAAAAATTTCAAAACAAAATAATAGAATTACAATAGTTAACATGTTATATATTATTATCTTCAAAGTAGTTATTCAGAGCACAAGATATGGGCATTAAAATAATTTTGGCTGGGGAGATAGCTGTGCGGCATAAGCGCAAGGTCCTGAGTTTGATCCCCGGTACTGCGAAAAAATAAAGGAGCACTTCATGAATTTCCATTTCATCCTTGCGCAGGGGCTATGCTAATCTTCTCTGCACCATTCCAATTTTAAGTGTATGTGCTGCCAAAGTGAGCACTTGGGTCCACCTCTTTTAATCAGACACTTTTCTGTAACTCTTGGCTTGCTAGTCTTCAAAGAGGTTATTTCAGAAAGAAGAGCAGAAGCGATGCTTGAGTGATGCCTCAGTTTCGGGCCAGGCATTCTGCATGTCTGTGTATAGTGACACTGTTGCTAATCACCATAAATGACAGCCTTATTGTTCAGTAGGAGAAACCAAGGTTAAGTGACAGCTGAGGTTGCACAGCCAGAAAGGTGTGGAGATGTGAATCACATGGACTTCATTGCTCAGGTAATGCTCTGCTGTAGCAGACCACTAATTACCACAGTGTCCCTCCCTGTCCCTAGGGTCTGGGTGTTCATCACAGCCCAGATTGTTCTAAGCCAGCAGGTACATACCCAGCAGGAAAAGGGAAGCCCTTTATATCTTCCTAGGTTAGACTTTGTCCTGGAGAAGTGACTGATGTGTGTGGTAGTGGGAAAATAGTAGTAAAGATGCAGAGTGATAGAAACCTCCCTCACTCTGCATTTCCAGACCCACAGTTTTCTTTCCCATCATTGTCGCTGCTTTGCTTGCTTGTGTCTTGTCTCAAAGCACCTGTGAATAGGCAGGCATTTTTATCTCTCCCTTCTGAAGTCTAAAACGAATTGTAGCATGTGATATGTATTTTCTTTGTTCACTTAATATTTTAAAGAACATTCCATGTCAATACTTACAGGTCTGTTGCATTTTTTGTTTTTATGTATTTTAGTACAGGGTCTGCAGGGTGTATAGGGTTCTCTACGTAGATTGGACTCTCTCAAGTGCTGGGATTATAGATGTGCGTGCATCACCATGCCTAGCAATCAATGACTTAGTGCACTCCGGGGGTGGTGCTGGCACGGCACACAGGGGATTGAACCCCAGCCACTGCGCTCTGCCTGAGCAGGCACTTTAGTCTGCTGAGCTATCTGGCCAGCCCTGCATTTTTTAATATTTTATTGAAGTGTGGCATTATGCAGAGGGAATGCACATCAGATGTACAAGTCAGCTAATTTGTAAAAAGTGAGCACATTCATAGAACCAGTACCCAAATGAAGAAATGAAAATTATACCTCAGCCTTTTTCCTTTTCATGGTATTGTAGTTTTCCACATGAATGAATATTATTCAACAAATGTTTTCTGTGTGTATATTTAGGTTATTTAATCTTTTGCTTCCACAAGTAACACTGCGGTGAATATCACTGTATAGACCTTTGCATACTTGTGCACGTGTTTTTAGGCTAAGTTACTGAAAAATAGAATTGTTGAATCATAGTATTCTGTTACGTACATTTAAGGTTTTGCATATTAAAAGAAGTATTTCAATGTAAGTATCTTCCGGTAATGCTTAATTTCCAAGATTTCTTCCCAGAAGTTAGAGATCCTCGTCTTCTTTTTTTTTTTTTCTTCTCATCTTCTGACACTGTGTAAGTTGGGCATGGGTCAGATTATGTGAGAAGTTGCTTACAGAGGAGGTCATGCATCCTTCCCTGCAGGGACAGTGGTTTTGGCTTTGGAGGGTGGCAATAATTAAGGGCCTTGTGTCTCTTATTTCAATTCCTTTGCACATTAATTTCTGTTTCCCCCTATTACTTTGAAGCTTTTCTCCATCCAATGAAAGATGGAAGGTGAGCAGTCTGGTTGCCTCTGGTTCCACACAGCTGTTGGCCCACCTTGTAACTAGTTTTATGGGTGCTGCCTGGGCTGAGAAGCAGTTACACAGAGTGGCCTATAGGTTTACTCCTGCTCCTGCCTGCTTCCCAGGAACCTGAGATGCTGATATGAGCTCAGCTCTCAGCCGGTGTATGGTTTTCTAGACAGGTCAGGTCTGATCACTTCAGAGTGAGGAGTGTGGAGGGTAACTTACTTGGCTCACCCCCTAGCCAGGATCTGTGTGTGACTGGTGGGCGTCACGTGGAACAGCGATTTTTTTTTTGTCTTTTTGAGACAGGGTCCCACTATGCAGTTCAGGCTGGCTTTAAGCTCACTTTGTAGCTCAGGCTGGTCTCGAACTCACAACAATCCTCCTGCCTCAGCCTCCTGAGTGCTGGGATTACAGGCATGTGCCACCAGGCCCGGCTTTTGTTGTTATTTTTTAGGGGAAAAAAGATACAGTTTTTTATTAGTTTAAAGAAGTTGGAGATCACTAAACCAAGGAATGCTTTCCACATCAGGACTTTGTTTTTTTAAAAATTGAGTTGTAGGGCTGGAGAGATAGCTTTGCGGTCTAAGTGCCTTCCTGGCAAGCAGAAGGACCCAAGTTCAATCCCTGGTACTACATGCCATGCTGGCCCTGAAACTGAATGTGGTGGTGCATGCCTGTAATCCCAGTGTTGGGGAGGCTGGGACAGGAGGATCATCATGATTCAGAGCTGTGAAGTGAGACCCTATACTAAATAAATAAATAAATAAATAATAAATAAATAAAGATAGATAGATAGATAGATAGATAGATAGATAGATAGATAGATAGATAGATAGATATAGATCGATCAAGTTGTAACTGGGCATAGTGGCACATACCTGTAGTCCCAGCACTCAGGCTGAGGCAGGAGGATCATTACAAGTTTGAGTCCAGCCTGGGCTACAAAGTAAGTTCAAGGCCAGCCTGAGCTGTCTCGAGATAAAAATAGAGTTGTAACTCATGACTTTGTTCTACTGTTTGAAGGTAAGCACTTTATAGTTTTTATCTTATTTACAAGGTTGTACATCTATCTAATCCCAAAACTTTTTTTTGTTGTTGTTTGATACTGGGAACGGTACTCAGAACCTTGTACTTGCTGGGCAGGCACTGTGCCACTGAGCTGTGTCCCTGGCCCCAGAGCATTGTCATCGGTGTCACTCACCCTTCTGTCTCCCCTTGTCCCTTGGCAAGCACTGGTCTTTCTTTCTGAATTTGTCTGTTCTAGGTAAATGGAAGTGTGCAACAGGTGCCTTCTGTGCTTGCTGCTTTCATTTAGCAGTGATGTGAGGTTCACAGGGCTGGGCTTGCTCCCGCTCAGGCATTACTTGAGTCCCATGGGGCATGGGATCTGAGTTCAGATTAACAACGGTTTGAACCTAAATCTAAATCTTGTCTTCTGAGAGCTTTATAATTTTCAGTCTTACATTCAGGCCTTTGATTCATAGAAATTCATACATCGATTTGTGTGTTGGGCATGGGCTCATTCTTTTGCTATGAATGTCCACTTGACCCCACCACTTGTTGAGAAGAATTTAATTCCCCACTGAGTAGACTCTGTCCTGAGCACTAGGCAGGCATATACCTAAGTACTTGGGAAGCTGAGACAGGAAGACTACAAGATTGAGGGAAGCATGGGCTACTGACAAGACCCTTATCAAAAAAGAAAAAGGCTTGGAGCTGTAATTCAGCGATAGAGCACTGGCCAGCATGCGCCAGATCCTGGGTCTTATCCGCAGTGCCACACATTGGGAAGACACAGTTGGCCCTAATTGTGTATTTCTGGACCCAGTTCTGTTTCATTGATCCTTTTATCTGCCCTTATACCACAACACACTGTCTTCATTACTGTAGATTATGGTGTAAGTTTTGAGATGGAATTGTGAATCTTCCAACTTCATTAGTATGTATTATATTGATTTTCATATGTGAACCAACCTTGTGTTCTTGTGTTAAGTTCATCTGGTCATGATTTATAGTCCTTTATAAACCGCTGTATTTGTTTTGCTAACATGTTCTGTAGAATTTTGGTACCTTTGATATTTATAAAGCAGTATCAATAGTTCTGTTGTGATTCTTTTTTGTGTGTGTGTGATAGCAGGAATCAAACTCAGGATCTTATGCTTCCCAGTCAAGCACTGAGCTATCTCCCTGGCCCCTCTCTTGTGACTTTTTTTTTTTCTTTTTTTGTGGAACTGGGGATTGAACTCAGGCCCTTGCACTTGCTAGGCAAGCATTTATTCTACTGAGCCATCTCCCCAGCCTTCTCTTGTGATTCTTTAGCTGGTTTAGACAGTATGGCAAAGCTGCTGAGAATGAGTTGGGATGTGTTCCTCTTTTTGTTTTAGGACAGTTTGAGAATGACTGGCATTAATTCACCTTTATTTTTGGTATTCACCAGTTATAAGTTGAATAGTACTCCCCCAAAACACTTTTCTGCCCAGAACAGTAGAAAGTTACCTTATTTGAAATAAGGTTGGGCTGGCAAGATAGCTCAGTGGGCTAAAGCGCCTGCTTAGGGAAGCACAGGGACTGCAGTTCTATGCCCGCACCACATGCCTTGCCAGCTCCGTCCCCAATGTGCTGAGCTGGCCAGAGTCTGGGCACGGTGGTGCACACCTGTAATCCCAGTGCTGGGGAGACTGAAAGAAGGAGGATCACCACAAGTCTGAGCTGTGTAGTGAGACCCTGCCACAACCAAATACGTAAAAGAAATGAGGTCTTTCCAGATGTAATGATTGCAGTATGGTCATGCCAGTGACTTGTCCTCCTAAAAGTAGGAGAGGACAAAGAAAGACAGAAAAAGGTTCGTGTGCAGGTGGAGGCAGATGCTGAGTGAGGTAGCCCCCCCGCCCCAGGAGTTGCTGGGAGCCAGCACAATCCAGGAGGAAGAACACATTCTTCCTCTGCCCCCCAAGGAGAAGCTCCCTGCTGACTCCTGGGTACTATGACTTAAGTCCTCTGCCCGCCACAAGAGTTAACGGGATGCATTTCTGCTGTTGAAACCACCAGTTTATGGGCGTTTATTGTAGTGAGCCTAGGAACTACCATAGCAGTGAAGCCATTGATTCCGAAGTTGGCTTTGTGGAAGGTTTCTTGATCATGATTCAGTCTTTTTTACTTGTTGAGCTATTTAAATTGTTTCTTTTTCTTTTTTGGTATTTTAGGGAAGGATCTACAGGATGTTCAGGGTCTCACTACTAGATCGGACTCAGTGAACCACCTCTTCACAGTCACCCAAGAGCTGAGATAGGTGCGCCACTACACCCAGTATCAACTGCTGTCTCAGCCCCCCCAGCCCCCGGGGGACAGGGCTGGCATGGTGGGTCCAGGGATGGAATCCCTGGCCCCTTTTAATCTGCTGAGCTATTTGGTTGGCCCTAAATTGTTTCTTTGTGAGTCTGTTTGTGTCTTTTTAGGCATTTTTTGGTTTCATCTAATTTTTTTCATTTACTGGTATACAATTACAGTATTCCATTAACACACACACACACACACATACACCCCACCCCCCTCCGGTGTTGCTGGGGATTGAACCCAGAGCTGAGTGCACATTCTACCGCTGAGCTGCACCTTCAGTCTGTGACCCTTATCTCCTTCTGTTCTCATGCCTGATTTTAGGAATTTGGGTTTTAATTACTTGAGTCTCTTAAGCTTGTCAATTTTGTTTCATCTTGGAGAGCCAACTTTTGGATTCACCTGTTTTTCTAGTCTCTGTTTCTTTCTTTGCCTCTAGTAACAACTTTTGTCTTAAAGTCTGTTTATTATGTGGCATTATTTGTGGCATCCCAGGAAATACTGGAGGTTTTTAGAGCTGCTATGGAAATCTTACTGCTCTGCTTTTCATTTTAAGATTTTTGGTTAGGGGCTGGAGAGATGGCTCAGTGGAATAAGCATGTTCTTGGCAAACACAAGGGCCTGAGTTCAATGCCCGGTTCCACCAAAAAAAAAAAAAAGATTTTTGGTTAGTCTCCTGTTTGCCCCAAATGCTATTGTAATACTTAAGCAGACTTGAATTTAAAGCATTACGTATCATTTTTTAACAAATGATCTATGGGAAAGGGAGTTTTGTATTTGGAGAATTCTGTCAGGTTAAATACAGACAGAGCCTTGCAGCTGGCTTCTTCCAGGGAGCCAGTGGACAAGTCAGATTATGTTTCTGTGCAATGCAGCTTTGCAAGAGCTCCAGCTCTGTCCCTCCAGCTTTCTCTCGGGCTCATTGGTCCATGCTGGGAATGTGGCTCTTTCAGAGCCTCTGTGGAGCAGAAGAGCAGGGGATGTGAGGAGCACAAGTTAGGGTGCCACATGGGCTTTAGTCCTTTTCCTTACCTGCATGTTCTCTGTTTCACTGCAGGGCTTTTGTTAGTGCACAGCAGTATTTAAAAGTTGTACTGCATGCTACACCAGCCCCGGCCTGGGGCATGCTGAATGGGCCACAAGTCCAGGCATGGTGACATATGCCTGTCATCCCAGCATGAGGGAGGCTGAAAAATGGGAGGATCACTATAAGTCTGCTGTGTAGTGACACTCTGTGCCAAATACATTAAAAAAAAAAAAAAAGGATAAAAGTTGATTCTGACAATCTTTTATATTGTACCTCATTGCTTTCATGAAGAGAATTTTCAGGATCCTCACTTCACTGTTTCACTGGCATAGTAGACACTGGGAGCTTGTCCAAGGAGTTATGGAGTGGGGTGGGGGGAGGTGGTGTGCTTCTAGGTGGAGCTGTAGACAACCTAAGCTGACCCATTTCTCATAGAAGAAGGCATCAGTGTTCCTGGGGCATATGCGTGCTCATTGGTGCAGTTTCTATGAGGTGGGAGGCGGCTCCCTCAGTTTGTAGCCGAGGAACTGGTGCAAAGGTTACCAGGTCACCGTCACAGCTCTGAGAGCCACCCAAGGTGCAGATCCACAGCAGCCATTCTCTTCCACCATTTCTTCCAGTTCCTGGGTTGTCAGCTGTGTGGCTGCTGCAGGAACTCATGCATTCTGCTTCATATTACTTAACCCCTCTGGCAGATTTTCTGGAAGAGGAAGCAGACTGAGAGGTGAGGCCTCTGTGTTTTAGATCTAGAAGGTCCTCCAAAAGTCATGTGTATTTCCTTTTTTTTTTTCCTTTGGTGCAACAGATCAAACTCAGGATCTTGTACTTGCTAAGCAGGTGCTTATGCCACTGAGCTGTCCCCCCAGATTCCTATCTTCTGCTTCCTGACTGCTGAGGCCAAGTCACTGTCCTCCACTGGCCCCTTCTGCTATGCTTGCTCTGCTTTGGAGCCACCCAGCCCTAGACTGAACCTTTAAAACTACTAGCCAAAAGGGCTGGCCAAATAGCTCAGCAGACTAAAGCGCCTGTTTAGGCAGAGTGCAGCAGCTAACCTGACATGCTGGGCCGGCCCCACCCAAGGGGCGCACTGAAATGGCAATTGAGATGGAGGGGTGGTGCGTGCCTATAATCCCAGAGCTTAGGGGGCTGAAAATAGGAGAACTAAGTCTGATCTGTGTATTGAGACCCTGTAGACCCTGTACTAAATACATTATAACCAATCAATCAATCCACTGATCCTGCTGGGCATGGTGGTATGCAGCTGTAATCCCAGCACTAGGGAGACTGTAGCAGGAGGATTCCTGTGAGTTCAAGGCCAGCCTGGGCTACAAAGTGAGCTCAAGGCTAGCCCAAGCTGCATAGCAAGACCCTATCTCAAAAAGATAATCAGTCATTCAATCAAGAGAAGCACTGGTTTGGGAAATGAGAGACTTGACTATGAGCTCATCCATGCCAGTGCCCTGTCCTAGTTCCCCAAAAGGTTTTTGTATTTAGATTGAATATGTGGTGGTGTCTTTTGGCTGCTGTTCTAAAAAAAAAAAATTATCTTTTCTTTTTTAACTGGAATTGAACTCAGGACCTTGCACTTGCCAGGTCAACTGCTGTTAACCTAATCTCTTTGGTTCTTTTCCCCTCCCAAGTCCTCCCCTGATACTTGCTCTGCAGTGCTGTGGTTCCCAGAAGCCATGTGCGCTGAGTTACTGGGTTTAAGGAAGCAGCCTTTGGAACTAATGGATTCAACAGGGCACTGGGTGGTACCAAGTTGGGGCCTCATCTTGCTCTCTGCATTGAACCACAGTTTGAGTCAACTCCAAAAGCCTTGAGCAGCTCTGAACCTGGAAAAACCTGTTCCTTTTGATTGTGGTCAAATTATCCTCAGATATCAGTCATGATGTCCAATAACCTGGACCTAATTGGTGCCCTGGACAGTAGTCATTCAGCTTTCATTACAAGCTGGAGAACTTTTGGTCCCTGCTCCCAGAGAAGCTGCCCACAGCTCCATTTCTCTGTCAGCAGGTTCTGCCTGCTGCCTCCCGGTTCCCTCAGGAGATACGCACTCTGGTCCTTGACTTCCTCATGGCCCTGCTTTCCACCCTTTCCCTGTCACTGCAGGACTCCAGCTGCTCACTGACACAACTGACATTGGCACAGTCTCCACGCAAGCCGGCCTTTAGGTCCAGTGGCTTCAGTCACATGAAATGGAGGCAAATGTATTTAATATACTACTGAATAAAGGCAAAAACCTCCCAGTTAAACTGTGACATGCCACCAGTTCCAAGGTACTTCCTGATTTTAGGTATCAAAAAGGGGAAGGTCTTAGAGGCTGTGAAAGATAGCAGGTTCCTTGCTACCTAAGTCCAAGTGGGAGAGCCAAGTCTGGGCAGACCAGGGGTCCCAGGGAGAGAGACCTCAGGATGAGCAAGTGTAGGAGCCAGAGCAGCTCCAGGGTGCAGCAGCCAGCAGAATACTGTTGGCATCAGTATTCTCTGAAGAGCAAGCAGTGCTGCTTAGCTGTGGCCTGGGGAGAAAGGAGGAAAGGGGAATTTTACTAGGAAGTATGCAAGTCCCATCAAATCATCTAGAAGAGGAGCACCTCCTATGTGCAGGGTGTGTGGCAACTCAGAATGTTTTTTAAAAATGAGCCTTTTCCCTTGAGAAGTGACTAGTTCTGTAATTAAGCCTACTCAGTTTAGTGATAGTTCTTGCAGCATGAGCTCTTGCAGAAAAACGGTAGTCAGTTCCTCCATGTGAACATTTTAAAGTAAAAGCATTTCTGCTAGGTGTGGTGGCAAACGCTGTCATCCCCACCCATGGGAGGCTGAGCAGGAGCATCTTTACAAGTTTGAGGCCAGTCTGGGCTACAGAATGAACTCAAGGCCAGCTTGAACTGTGTAGCAAGAGCCTGTCTCAAGACAAATAAGTAAATAAATTTATTAATTAAATGCATTTGCAAAACTCCTCTAGATCCCTCCTGATTTAAATCTGTTGAGTTTTTCTCAGACATATTGACCTTTACTTACACAACAGACCCATCATCTCCAAGAGTTATTTGTAAATGTAAGAAGCATACTATCCCTGTGCAAAGAATATTTGCAGTTTTCCAGGAATTCTGATTTTTATCAACCTGGTACTTAATGGCATTGGATTCATTTGATTTCCTAGCTCTCTTCACTCCCTTCCCCAAAGGATGCAGTGCTCTTACAGATTGTAGTAGAAGGTGTTAGGCGGGTGGCTTTTGTTGTGAGCACACTTCCTCAGCTCTTAATGTTTAACATCTCCGTGTTTACTTTGCAGGCATCATAACTGCAAATGTTTTTGTATTCTGTTTATGGAGAGTACCTTCTCTACAGCGGACAATGATCAGATATTTTACATCCAATCCAGCCTCAAGTAAGTTACTTCTGTTTTAAGTCACTTAGTGTGGTTTTATTTTGAGGCAGAGATAATTTGAAAGAAATATACTTTTATGTACATTGAGATGATATTTTAGAAAATTGTTAACTTGTCAATGCAACAAGCCAAATCTGGAGGACGGACCTTGAGCTTCTTAAGGAGTGGGACCCTGTCATGTTCCATACACACATTAGGTGCCTAAGTAGTTTTTAACAAATTCAGGTTTGCAGTTGCTTACAAGGCTGCTGTTTTTATTTTGCAGACAGTATTACATACAACTTTATAATTGAAATAATTTACTTATGCTATCTCTAGGACAAGTTTTTACTGTTAGGACAAGTTACTTTCATTGAGTTGAGAGTTTTCATTAGTTGATTACTAAGTAGAAACAAAGATTTGAGAAAGCTTTTTATTACTGTGAGAAATGCTTTTGTGCCAAGGAATAGCTCAGCAGCATAAGCACCTGCCTAGCAAGTATAAGGTCCTGAGTTCAATCCCCATTACTGCAAAATTTATTTATTGGTCTTTGTTTGAGACTAGGTTTCACTACAGAGTTCAGGCTGGCCTTGAACTCACAGTGATCCTCCTGCCTCCCCAAGTGCAAGGAAAATGCTCTCTTAAGCCTTCTCATGTCACTGCTTTTGCTTCCTGTGTTTGACTTTTGAGAAAAGTCTGTGCTAGCCTTGTGTCCAGGGCTCACCATGCTGTTCTCCTTGCTCTTGCAGAGGTCCTTTGTGCTCCAATGCTGCTGTCATCATTCAGTCACTTCTCCTTGTTCCACATGGCGGCAAACATGTATGTCCTGTGGAGCTTTTCCTCCAGCATCGTGAGCATCTTGGGGCAGGAACAGTTCATGGCAGTGTACCTGTCTGCAGGTAACAGCCTCCAGCACAGGACCTGGGAGCCTCAGAGGCTCTTATCTGTGCGCAGCCTGGACAGAGGGGATGTCCATTATGCACTGTGTGCACAGGAAGTGCTGAGGGTGCAGGTCTCACATTGTGTGTAGTGAGGTCTTCCCTGGACCATGGTGCTGTAGATGCCCCTGCTTCTCATTTTGCAGATTGCCTTTTCATTGGACTACTTGGGTGTGCTTAGTTTTAAATTAGGGTTAAGTGTAAAACTTCAGCATGTCATTTTTGTCTCACCGAGCCTTGATTTCTCCAGTTCAGGCCTCCATTTTGTAATTGAATGGCTGCTAGACCTCCAGCTATCTCAGGATTCTGGGACTGTGTGAAACCCCCTTAAGCTCATTTCCCTCGGAGTTGGGCTTACAGAAAGCTTTAGAGTAGTGGCATCTAAGGAGTGTTGAAAATAGTAAAGTGTGTGTGTCAAGAGTAAAGTGTTAGGAAAAAAAAAAAAAAAGAGTGTCAGGACCAGCCAAACAGCTCAGCGGATTAAAGCACCTGCTTAGTCAGACATAGTGGCTAGGGTTCTATTCCCAGCATGCCCTGCCAGCCCTGTCCCTGTGGCACACGAGATGGCAATTGAGACTGGACATGTTGTCGTGTGCCTGTAATCCTAGCTTTTGGGAGGCTGAACACAGATCACTATGAGTCCAGTCTATATAGTGAGACCCTATAGACCCTTACTAAAAATACGAAAAAAACCCTAAAGTGTCAAGGTAGCATGTTGGCTTGGCACTGTGCCCTGGTCAGGGTCTTTTTCCTTTCACCTAGGAAATGTGGTGCAGTGCATGCATCCAAGTTGCTAGCTGCTGTGAGATGCATAATTGCTCTGATTTTAATGACCTTACTTATAAAGTTTGTTTAAATACAGCAAATACAAAAATTTCATTTCTGAAAAAAAAAAAAATTCATTTCTGGGGCCAGGGATGTAGCTCAGCAGAACAGCGCCTGCCTAGCAGATATGAGGCCCAGAGCCCGATTCCTGATACCAAGAAAGAGAATAGTAAGAAAAATCATTTCTGAAGTCCTACTAGGCTTAAAAACAGTTGTACTGTAGGACAAAGTCACTGAGCTTACAGGCGCTAGGTTCAGATCCCATCTTGATTACTAGCTGTGTGGTGGTGTAAAAATTATTATACCTTTCTGGGGATGATGATACTTTTCATGGCAAGGACTTGAGAGAAAGATTTCATGAGCTACAAGGCCAAAGTGAGTGCTTAATGAGCGTCAGTTGGATATTCATGTGTACTTATCCTCAGTAAAGCTGAGGGTTGGACAGATAGCTAGGTGGTCTAAGCGCCTGCCTGGCAAGCAGAAGGACCTGGGATTGATCCCCAGTATCACATGCCACGCTGGCCCTGGAATCCCAGGCACACCGTGCTGACCATCTGCATGGTGGTGTGTGCCTGTAATCGCAGCACTGGGGAGGCTGAGACAAGATGAGTCTGAGCTGCATAGTGATACCCTGTACCAAATAAAAGATTTTTTTAAAAAGTAAAGCTAAGCAGTCTCTTTGGCCTCTTAATATATTCCTCCAAGTACTACTTGTATCATTGCAGGTAAGTGGTCTGTTTCAGATGCTGTTAATTCCTGTTGCACAAGAAGTTATTTTTTAAAACAAGCCACACTGAAGTGAAATAATGTTGAAGGTGCAGGAACCTAACACATCATCTAGGTGAGGTCTAATCCAGAGGTTCAGATGTGCCCGCTCTAGACTTTAAGTGAGGAAGATGACTGCAGTAAGGTGAATGGCCCCATGTCAGCAGAGAGTGTGGTGGGTGAGGCTTTTGTTCCCTGTACCCTGGTGATTGTGATGGGAAAAGCAACCATGGCAGAAGCCTAGGGAAACCCACATTCTTCTGTGGAGATTAGGAATAGGATGCATTTTTTTGTTTTTGTTTTGAGCCAGGATCTCGCTATTGTAGTTGAGGCTGGCCTTGAACACACTGTGTAGCCCGGGCTGGCGTCCTGAGTGCTGGAACCACAGGCAAGCACACCACGGCCAGCTAGGAATAGGAATCATTTTTATACCTTACTTCAATTGTTGAATATGACTTATTTCTTAGGTGTTATTTCCAATTTTGTCAGTTACGTGTGTAAAGTTGCCACGGGAAGATATGGACCGTCACTCGGTGCAGTAAGTATTTGTAATTTTAAATTCATTTTGAAATAATCATGTGCTTTGGGCAAGTTGCAAAATTAAGATAGTTTCCCAATGCTTTTCACTGCAGTGTTAACTAACACCATACAGAACCATAGAATAATTACCAAAATCAGGAAATTAGCACTAAAATATTATTGAAGGATCAACATCTTGTTTTGAATTTATTCATTGCTGAAACTCATTTTCAGGCTATAGCATTTAACCATTGAACATTTATATGTACTGACTAATAATGTGTTCAAGCCAAAAGAAATAGAATGGAATGGTATGTATCTAATCCTGTAAACCAGCGCCTAGTCCAGCACTGGGAAACTCCAGCTACTGATCAGAACCTGTGCGCCCATCCTGTGGCGTTAGTGCTGGAGGCCTGGGGAGGGCAGGAGCCCAGCGTGGTGCCACAGCCTTTTCTTCAGGCACACTGTGTGTTGGTGGTAGACAGCTCGGCTTATGGGAGTCTATGCCCATGTAAGTAGTTAATACATGTAAGTGTATTTGAAGAGGAGAAGAGCTCTAAAAAGGTTCAGTTCTGGAAAAGAATGTAAAATAATCCCATAGTTGGTATGTTCTTCAGATTTGTATATATTTCATTTTCCTAGTGAGGTCTACGTCTTCTCTTCTGACTGATGTGCTTCCCTAATCTCCCCCCAAAACTATAAATTTTGGCTCTGTGTTTCAAATCTTATCTGCTCTCTTGTTAAACACCTGAGCACCTTATATGGAGGCAATGAAGGTCACTAGGGTGACCTGGAAGTGGATGTGGTCTTCAAGTTTAGTTTAGCTGGGTGGAAAACATACTTCCTGAAAGGCAGTAGGGTGCCGAGGGGAAAGAGACCAGTGGAAAGGACCTGGAGGCATTGGTACTGCCCTCTCTGTATGGAAACTGCAGCCCAAGCTTTGGTGCACAGCAGTGTGTGAACCTGGGACTTCCAGAATAGTTCTGGGTGTCTGAGCCTGTTTCTCCACATGAAATGTTCTGGATGATTCCATAGAATTGGTAATCCGTGGGAAAGTACTGTAGAGGGATTTCACAGAATTCAAATATTCTTCCAGATCAGCTCAGTAAATTACATTTACTTGAGTTTGAAAGAAATTTTGATTTTGTTGAGGTTTTTTCTTCTAGAAAGTAAGGTTTCAACTTGATTTCTTCCAGAACTTGAGTTGGATTTTTTTATAGTGTTTAAAAATAAACCTAGGATATTAAAGTTGCCCATATGCCCTGAAGCCTGAGGCTGTTGTCCAGCCTTGCTTCCAAATTTGTTTTGACACTGCCATCTATGCCGCCTCATATAGCATGAGCGGGTCGATCTGGGGGCAGATGGTGACTACACCAGAACAGATCTTCCAAAGTAGATACTGACGTGGCCAGTAGAGTGTGTTGTCCTCAGGGGCACGAAGACTTGGCAAGTTTTATGGAAAATAAGCAAACCACCTTCTAAATTGGCCCTGCCAGCCATGGAAGTTGCCATGCCCCCTTGGAAGGTGGGTGGCGAGCTTCAGGAGCAATGACTATGTGTGAAGGGGAGTCAGGATTTCAGAGGAAACTTGCTGCCACCATGTGGAAGCCAGCTTGGTGAATACACAGTAGCTGTTGACCTAAACACAGTGCACAGGCTCCCCAGACATCCAGCCCTTCCCTGGGATTGTGTGGCTCACATGCTTGGGAGTATTTTCTCAATCTGGGCACTGTGTACACTTAGGCCACTAACCCAAAATCACATCTGGAGCCTGTTTAGGGGTGCTCCTACCTCATTCTTCTTTGCTGCTTGAGCTGGTTTCTCTGTTTTGGCCAGCACCCAAACAGAATGAGCTCTAGAATTCATAATTATTAAAGGTCTTAGTAATTCCTGTAATGTAAGATAATCATATATTCTGATGCATACCTTTCCACATAGAAGACAGTAAGAAAACAGTTGAGCTGAATGCAGTGTGCACACCTGTATTCCAGTACTCTGGCAGGCTGAGGCAGGAGGATTGTAAGTTCTGGCCCAGCCTGCGTGACTTAACAAAACCCAGCCTCAAAATTATAAAAAGAAGCACTCATGAGGCCGAGGCAGGAGGATTGGTGTGAGTTTGAGACCAGCCTGGCTACAAAGTAAGGTCAAGGCCAGCCTGAACTTACAGTGAGACCCTGTCTCAAAAAAGACAAACAACAACAAAATATATATGAAGAACTAGGGATGTAGCTCAGTGCAAAGCCTCGGGTTCAGTTTCCAACAGGAAGCAAAGTTAATTGAAAGAAGCAAATGGTGTTTTTTAGGAGTAACCTTTTAATATGAAAGTGTAGGACTTTTCATTATAAGGGCTCCATTTGTTATAGTTCTGGGGTTTAAACCCAGGACCTTTTACACTGAACTGCATCCCCAGCCCCCACCCCCAAACCCCTTTTTGAGACTGGGTCTCACTAAATTGCCCAGATTGTGCTTGCACTTGTAGTCTTCCTGCTTCAGCCTCCTGGAGGCACCACACTGTCTAAAGGCTCCTTTTAAAGTTTTTTTTTGGTGGCCGGCTTAGCTCACCTGGGGGACAGGGCTGGCATGTCATGTGGTGCCTGGTATCAAGCTGTGGTCCCTGAGCTTGCTTAAGCTTGCCTAAGTAGCTTTAGACCACTGAGCTATCTTGCCTGCCCATTTTTTAAATCTTTTTTAAAAAAGTGCTTTTCAAAAAATTGTTTTTGTCTTTTAACATACAACTTAATAAAGTTTACAGCACTGGATATGGTGATTCATGCCTATAATACCAGCATGGGGGAGGCTGAGGCAAGAGGATTTCTAAGTTGGAAGCCAGCCTAAACTATACAGTGAGGCCAAGGCCATTCTGAACTGCATAGCAAGGCACTGTACTCAAAAAACAACCCAGGGTTTTGAGGTATTGACATACAAAAGGGCACATAATTGAATGTTATAATTAAGTCCTGACAGTAGATTCCCCCAAAACCATGGCACCCTCCGTATCATAAATGTGTTCATTATCCCCAGAAGTTTCCTGGTTTTCCAGTGACGGCGTCCTCCTGAACACCCGCCCCCCAACTTGCCTGCTTGCTGTGAAGATGCGTGGGTTTGCAAACACATTGGGCAGTGCGCCTCAGGCCTGTCACTATCCTGAGGCTCCTCCCTCTGTGTTGTAGTTGGTCATTGCCAGAAGTGACGCTGCATTGCCAGCTGCTTGGGCTGTGGTGAGGGGCATGGCAGTGTGAGACCAGCCTGGGCAGCCTAGTAAGATTCCATCTCATGCCTGCTAAGTCTCTTCCTGGACATTGGTGAATGCATCTCTATTCTACAGGTGGACACTATTTACTTGATGAACACTTAGGTGGCTTCTGATTTTTTGACTATTATTAAAGCCCTCCTGTGAACATCATGGGCAGCTCTCTGCAGACACGTTTTTGTTTCTCTTGGTTTAATGCCTTCGAGGGAAATGGCATAGACTAGCTGTGTTTAACTTCTAAGGACCTGCAGACTCTTCCAGAGTGCTCATTCATATCATTGTGTGGCGTGTTCCCTTGGCAGTGTTTGAGAGTTCGGGTTCTCAGGCTTTTCCCCGTACACAGCATGTCAACCTTTTCAGTGTCTAGCAGCATCTAACATAATACTGAGAGAAGGGTGATTGGATTTTCATTTTCCTGTCGACTGATGGTGTCCCTCATCTTACATGCCTCTTTGCTCTATATATCATCTTTGAAGTGTCTCCTCAAATATGCCCATTAAAAAAGTTTTTATTGAATTGGGTTTTCTTAATAGTATCTTGCGAAGAGTAAGGTTTTCATTTTATGTTGTCTTGATTAATTACTGGTCATGTGTTTAGTATCGGGAAATGTTTGTCTAAAACAAAGATCGCAAAGATTCTTCTCCTGTGTGTTTTATTCTCTTAAGTTTTTATTTTAGGTTTATTTAGGTCTGTTTTACTTAAAAATAGACTCCAGGGCTAGGGATGCAACTCCCTGGAGTGGTGCAGTGCAGGCCTGGCAAGCACGAGGCAGGTCCTGATACCAACCTGTAAAATATTCACTGATTTTAAGCATTTTGCCGCATTTCACTTATTTTCTATCCATGATTATTTTTCAGAATCAATTGAGAGAGGTTGCTGATGTTATGCCCTTTTACTCCTGCATAGTTGAGGATGTATCCAGATACCCTTACATATAGGATAGTTATCAAGTGCTGTAGTAAATTTGATGGATAAATATTGATAAATTTAACCCTTGATTTAATCTCCAGCCCATCCTGGAATTCTTTCAGCGTCCCAGTACTGACCCTTAGGGTTCCTTTCCACAAGATCTGGGTAGTAGTTAACTGCATCTCTCTGGGCCCTGAAAATCTGGAGCATCACCACTGCCTTTCTGCTTTCAGGCCAGCAGTGCTTGGGGCTGCACAGGCCAGCTATTTTGAATGTCCACTTGGGTTTGTCTGTTTCTCTTTGGCTGGTCCAAGCTTGGTACTGGGTGGTGCTGTTGGATGTTGTAAGATAGCATGGGGTGAGGAACATCGTGTCTGTTTGCTCCTTTCTTAGAGGGGACTAATTTTGGTTGGTGGTGTCCAGCTTCTCTGTTGTACATCATTTTTCTTTTTAAAATTAATATAGGGTTGAGGAAATAGCTTGATGGCTTAAGTTCCTGCCTGGCAAGTGCAAAGACCTGAGTTCAATCCCTGGTACTGCATACCATGCTCTGGAACCTTGCATGGTGGTGTATGCCTATAATCTCAGCAATGGAGAGGCTGAGACAGGAGGATCACTATGAGTCTGAACTGTGTAGTGAGACCCTGTATCCAATAAATTAAAAAAAAAATATATATATATATATATAATGAGAAGACACTTTGAGATCATGTAGCATCACATCCCTTCCCTTGCTCTCCCAGGAGGCCGCTGTGGTTTCCAGTGCACTTTCTTTGATGCTGGCCTCTTCCATAGCCATAGCTGTCACCAACTACAGAGCACACTGGGGTTGTCCCAGTTTTTCTGTGATGTCCTTTTCTCTTCCACGGTGCTACACTGCATTTAACTGTCCTGCCTTTTTAGTCTCCAGTCTGGGACAATTTCTGTCTTTCCTGACCTGAGACACTTCAGAAAAATATTGGGAGCATATTTTGAAAATGTCCTCCTGTGGAATTGTATTTTTTTTAATAGAGAATTCAGGTTTGTCTTCTGCTCTGAACTTTGTTTCTCCAGCTCCACACTCTGGCACTCTCATGGCTTTGAGTTTCTCTGTCAGCCTGGACGCTGTCTGTCTCCCTTTTGTGCTGTTTGATGTCACTTGTTACTCTGAGCATACATGGTTCTCCCTCCGTGTGCTGCTTCCCACTGGGACTGTCACCAGTATTTTTGCTTACTTGGTGTCTTCCCTGCCACTCTGAGAGCTCCAGGAAGATGAGGCTTCCTCATGTCTGTGTCCTAGTGTCTAATAGACTGACCACTGTGGAGCAGGATTCGGTGATTGCCCTGAGATATAGTATGAACTGGGGATAATAAGCAACTCCCTAAGGGCTGCACCATCTGAAGGAAGTGGGAGCATAGTTTCTTTTAGGTTTTTTGAGACAGTGGCCCAGGCTGGCCTCAAATTTATGACTCTCCTGCCTCAGCCTCCCAGATGGTGGTATCACAGGTGTGCACCCCTATGCCCAGCTCCATGTCTAATGTTGAGAGGTCAAATTAGTACCCTATCCAGACGGTACCTCATGGACAGTACTGATTTAAATGAACAAAATTATATGGGCAACCAGGAGAGAGCATATGAGAGCTAAACTAGTTACTACACAGGGAAGGGGTTGAGCCGTGGGTGCAGACCATGCCGCAGTGGCTGGGGCAGGCGCCCTACACAGATGACCAGCCCTGGGGGTACCGAGAGGGGACCCCCACTGAGCCATGGGGTGAGGACTGCACCCTGGGTTTCACCCCAGGCTTTAAGGAAACTTCTGTCTCAATGAAGTCACGTACACATTTTAAGTGACATTTAGTTTAGTTTTTTTTTTAATTTTTGACAGAAGCAGGGATTGAACTCAGGCTCTTGTGCTTGCCAGGGAAGCACTTATTCCACTGAGAGCCATCTCCCCAGCCCCCTAAGTGACGTTTAGGACCTATTGTTAGACTTGGAGGAAAGGCCACGCGTGTAGGCAAATCCTTTCTCACCAAGGTGAATGCGTGTGACCTGCTCTGCGCTGCCCTCACCATGGGCTCATGTCCTCTGGGGCTGATGGGCCCTGGGAGCTGGGCCTCCCTGGGCATCTGGGGAGAGCACTGCCCCTGGGGTCCAGCCCTCCCCTTCTGTCCCTTGCAGTCAGGCGCCATCATGACCGTGCTGGCAGCTGTGTGCACCAAGGTTCCGGATGGGAGGCTTGCCATCATCTTCCTGCCTATGCTCACCTTCACGGCGGGCAGTGTGAGTACGGGAGCCTGGGTCTGGCCACACAGTAGCAGGGAGGCAGTGCCCTGGTATGGAAGACTGCAGGGTGTGCCACTCTGTTTTCTGTCCCTGCTGCAGGCCCTGAAAGCCATCATTGCCTTGGACACAGCAGGGGTGATCCTGGGCTGGAAGTTCTTTGACCATGCGGCACATCTTGGGGGTGCTCTCTTTGGAATGTGAGTTCCTGGATGGATGGCCAAGGGTTTCCCTGGGAGAGGGAGGACGGTGTGAGGTGACCGATCTCTTTTCCCCAGCTACTGAGAGGGCAGAGCCCAAGCCCCAGCCTGTGCACCTCTTTCCATCCCCTTTCCCCTGCCACCCTACCAGCTGCATTACAAGCCACGCAGGTGAGAGTCCAGGCCAAGGCTGCTGACCATTCCCGGCGTGGGTGCTCTGAGAAGCAGACCCAGGTGTGACCTTCACACCAGGCAGCTCTGCCATAGTAGAGCAGCAGGACCCAGGCTGCAGCCATCTCACCGTGGGCCCCTGTACTTTGGCCACAGCCTTGGCCTGGAGCAGTGGTGCTCAAGAGCCCACTGACCTGGTGGGCACCTGCTCCCGGCGCAGTTGCTCTCTGGTGTTTTGTTTTTTTCATAAACGCTGTCACTTGCTCTTTGTTTTGTGATAGTGGAAACATTTTTTAATTTAAAAAAAGTAGTAGAAAACCTCTTCTGAGGAGCTGATTTGTCCCTTAGGCAAAATTAAATGCCATTATGCCGTTTATAATTTTCAGCGGTGATTACAGAGCAGCCCGTGTGAGCTCCAGCAGCAAGAGCAGCATGGTATAAATAGAAAACCTGGACCTGCAACTGCAGTGAGGAGCAAAGATTTTCAGAGTGGGTTGCTTCCCGAGCTCTAAATTTATCTGAGCTTTCCATGTATTTGTAAAATTAGGGCTTATCCCCCGCAGGTTTTTATTTTCCTGAACTGTAATTAGATCGCTTTTTTTGTCCTGCAAATAATTAGATCAAATGCATTCTGAAGTTCAAGATCTAAAAGGAACCCTTTTTGTTCTAATTTCGGCTCCCTTTCATCTATTACACCTTATATTCAGAATTCATCTTTTTTTTTTTTTTTTTTTTTTTTTTGGTACAGGAAATCGAACTCAGGGCTTTACACTGGGCAGGCAGATGCTGTACATAATTCATCTTCTCTTAAATGAATTTAGCAATTCTAGGAAGCTAGTCTCTTTGTTTTTAGTACTGGATTGGACCCAGGGCCTTTGTATTGAGCTGCAGCCCCGGGCCTTTTTTAAATTTGAGACCAGGTCCTATTGGGTTGCCCAGGGTGGGCTTGTGTTTGAACAGCTCCCGCCTCAGCCTGCTGGGCTGCTGGAGTGTAGGCAGGTGCTCACGTGTTGCTGCTGCTTTGGGTTGTAACACCCCGATTGCTCTGATGGCCAAGATGTCAACAGTGTCAGTGCCTTCATTTTTATGACTGTGATCCTGAGCAGATCCTGCAGTCCTCGCTTAGCAGTTGCAGCAATAATAGCAGACACACACTAACCACTCGCCAGGCTGAGCGCCAGACTGTTACTCTCGGTTGTATGAGGTCAGGGTGAGCTCTGGCCTTGTGTCACCTGGGAGCATGCAGTTACCAGTTGTGCAGCATCCCCCAGGGGATCGCAGCCAAGTGAGGCTGGGCTGGGCCTGAGAGGCTCTGGGCCTCGGCAGCGAGGGCCTTAGCCCAGTCATCTGAGGCACTTTGTTGACTGTGGTTCAGCCACTCTGGTTACACTTGGGTTTGTGAGAAATCATAGTAGTATGCCTGTAAGATTACAGTATTGGACTATGTTTGACAAGGAACTCAGATTTTGGAAGAGTCTTTGTTAGTAAAGAACTCTCGACAGGTGATCTTTGTCCGTCGTCCCCCCCTCCCGGCAGAACCGGGGATTGAACTCAAGCCCTTACACTTGCCAGAGAAGCGCTTTTCCACTGAGCCATCTCCTCGGGCCCTATTTTTTGATTTTTGACACAAGGCCTTGCTATGTAGTACAGGCTGGCCTAGAATCAAAGGAATCTTCCTGCCTCTGCCTCCTGAGTGCTGGGATTACAGGTGCATGCCACCACGACCAGCAGGTGATTTGTTACTTGTGAGCATTTTTACAATCACATTTGAATGCTGGAGTATTAGGCCCAAAGAAAGAATTTGCCATGATAATTTTTTTTTTTTCCCCATCCACTGGTACTGACTTACATGGTCAGCTCTTTTTTATTTTTGTTGTTGTTTTGTGACAAGATTTTGTTAAATTGCCTGTACTGTGTTCACATTTTCAGTTTTTGTGCCTCAGCCTCCTAAGTGCTAGGATCACAGAACGAGCTGCCATATCTGGCTTGGTTTCCGTATTTTTAAGTGTTTTCTTTCTGTAAATTTATGGGTTATTTTAAAAAGTTTTAATGCTAACTATGTTCAGTCATATTTTAACTAGTTAATACAAAGATTCATATACAAATCCAATCCCTTATGTAAAAAATAAATGTTCTCAACATTTTAAGCATGTTTATACTACTGTTCTTAGCCACAGGAGAGGGAGCGGCCAACACAGTCTAGACCCTGCCTAGAGGAGCCAATGGACACAGATAGAGGCTTCAAGAAAGCCTCTGCTGTCCTGGCCAGCAGCATTTCCTGGCTGAGTCCTGGTGGGAGCCCCCCATGCACCCTGCTCAGAGTGCCGGCTTCTGCTGTGAGCAGGAGCGAGTTTCTCCCACTCTGAGCTCTGCTGCCGGGGCTCACAGTCAGGAAGATGGAAGCCAGGTGGGCTGGTGCACCTGAAGTCCCAGCAGTCTGGAAGGCTTGAGGCTGGAGGACCCCAAGTTCAGGCCTAGCCTGGAATGCTTCATGAGACCCAGCATTTATAAAACAAAGAGAGTTGGGGCTGTAGTGCATTGTGAAGGCCTTGGGTTCAGTCCCTAGTATCAAAAACAGGAATGGGTTTCTGTCAGGGCAGGTGAAGTTTGGGTGAACAGACCAAGCTCAGAAGGGAGTGGGGGGGCAAGAGCCATGGAAGTCACTAGTGCCATGTCAGTCACTTCCCTTGGGACCCTTTGACACTGAGCCTGGTGACGGCTGTGTGCCCCACTGCCTTGGGGTCTGATCTTGATGGACTCTGAAGAGTCCTTAGTGCCCTGGACTGTGACGGGCCGAGGCAGTGGTGCTTACTGCAGCCCCCAACCCTGCTCTGTAGACAGCGCAGTGTTCTTGACAGGGTAGGGTCTCGCCGTGCAGCCCAGGCTTGAACTCACAGCAGTCCTCTCCTGCCTTGGCTACCTGAGTGCTGGAATCACAGGTATGTGCCTTCTGCTGTTTACTGATGTTAGATAATCAGCAGCTGGAGGCTCACGAGGAAGGACAGCATCGATGCTGTCCTGCAGCCTGATCATGTGGGCCTCCGCTGTCTCTGCAGATGGTACGTCACCTACGGCCACGAGCTCATCTGGAAGAACAGGGAGCCACTGGTGAAGCTTTGGCATGAGATGCGGACCAGCGGCCCCAAGAAAGGAGGTGGCACTGAGTGAACCAGCGTGATTGCCTGGGTCTTGGCCTGGTGCACAAACTCTACTGCCTCCAGAGCGCTTGGCTCTGGAAGGCCCCCTGCATACCACACCCAGACTCTGTCCCCACCTATATCAGAAGACGGCTGGCAGAAATGTGGAATAAAGGTCCCACCCTCAGCTCAGAACCTGTGTGCAAATCTGGTGGCCAGAGGCGGGTGGGTGTGCAGTGAAGGCATCCTGTGGGCTAGGGTCAGCTTGGCTTCCTAGGGGCAGCCAGGCAGCTGGGCCTGGTCTGCTCGGTTGGGGCCCTGCGGCCCTTCTGAGCGCAGCCTGCACTGGCAGCACAGCACTCTCACTCTTCCCAGGGGAGATGCCGCCCTTCCCCAGTGAGCAGTGCAGGTGAAGCCATTCTAGGTTTTGCTTTCTTAGGTTAAGAGTGATGGAAGTGAGAGATGGAAGTAACTTGGATAAATCCAGACCTCAAGCAGCCTCGCTGTGTCCTGGGTTTAGAGCTGCACGTCTTACGGAAATAGTAGGCCGTGACCACAGCTATGACTGAAGGCTCACTGTTGGGTACCTGGTTGTTTGGGAGCATTTCCAGGGCCTTTAGTCCGGGGTGGCCTTGCATGAGGAGGAGCAGGGCGCAGACCTCATTCTGTATGGCAGAGCAGCTGCCTTTGCCACCTCTAATGGCTGAGCACTGGGCCACAGAAGCCTGGACCTGCCTCTGTATGACACTGCCATTGACCCTGTGACAAATGTGGCTGGTATTTTCCAGAGATACAGTGGAGAGCTGAGGTCACACAGGTTCGTCTTGCCATGGACTAGGCCTAGAGGGTTCTGCCCAAGTTCAGTGATAGGGAAGGGAGGATTTGGTTTCCCCTGGAGAGTGCTGGGCTGAAGCTTGGCTGTGGCCTCCAGGGTCCGGGGCTTCCATAGCGTGACTTTTCTGGCCTCATTCCTGCTGCTGTGGACCGCTCAGGCCCTGTGGGGACCTCTGTCCTCACCTGGGAGCCACGTCAACTCCTGTGACTCTCTGAGGGCCTCTCTGCCACCCCACTGAGCCCAGTGCCTTGCTCTGCCCAGGCCCCGCTGGCTGCTGTTGGCTCTGCTGCCTGCCCTGGGGGTGACTAGCCTTGGCCCAGTCCAGAGCAGCGTTCCAGGACTGGTTGGGGAGGGAAGAAACGGTGGCCCAAGTAGCTGGGGGTGGAGTGCAGCCTAGCATCTGCGACCCCCCGGCCTGCAGGAAATCGGGAAGGGCAGCTGCTCTATGCTAAGAGGAGTATTTTAGTCACGGAGCTCCATCTGCCAGGTGGAGAAGCTGGGGTGTGGGGGGGGGCGGTGTTCCTCCATGTGCACTCGGCCACCAGCTCGGGTAGTTGGTATTAGGAAGAATAAGCTCTGCTCCGGCTAAATGGGACCCAGGTTAGGGGCGTGGCTTCACAGTGCCTGCGACTCTTCCTTGCTGCCCACTGGGCCCTGGCCTGTGTGGCTGGCAGCTGTTTGTCACTGTGCCTCCTGGGAAGGACGGCGGCGCTCGGGAGATGCATTGGCTCTGGCTTGCTCCTGTCCAGTGTGAGGGGCAGGCTAGGTGCTGTGGGAGCCCCACGAGGCTGCAACAAGCTCTGCTTCCGTGGTCTGATGAGCACGTGGTCCGCAGTGCCACGTGCAGTGCAGCACCTGTCACAGCTTCTTGAGGGGGACCACTGAATCCTTTCTGATACCCTGTCCATGGCCACTAACCTTAGCCTAGAAGATGACCCAGAGTTAGCTCCGCATTCAGAAAGCCACATCTGCACAGGGGAAGGCAGTCCTCGTTTTGTGTCCCCTTACGGAGCCTAGGACTTTGCAGCCCTGCTTTAAAATTAGAGCTTCAAGCACCCTGGAAAGGTCACTTGGGCTAATGCAGATAAGACAGGGAGCTTCGCAGCGGACTGGCCTGGAGAGAAGGGCCGTTCCAGGCTGGTTTCCACACATTCTCCTGGGACCTCACAGACCCTCTCAATGCGCGGCCCTTCACCTAAGCTGCCACCGGGCTAGCGTGTTCCCAGCCCGATGCTTATTTGCAGCCGCTGGGGTCCCCACCCTCGGGCCGGGCGGGCGGTGCAGGCGGCGCGGGGCGGGGCTCACGCGCAGGCAGCCGAGTCGCCGCCGCCATGGCGTGGCCCTGCATCAGCCGCTTGTGCTGCCTGGCGCGGCGCTGGAACCAGCTGGACCGCTCCGACGTGGCGGTGCCGCTCACCCTGCACGGCTACACAGAGCTTGAGCGCGAGGAGCCGGGCCCGGGTGGCGCCACCCCCGGCAGGAGCGTGCGCCCAACGGGTGCCCGGGACCCCGGCAGGGCCGTGCCGCTCACTCAGTATCAGTGCGACTTCGGGGTGTGCGCGGCGCCCCGAGATGCGGCACCGGGACCAGGTGGCCGCAGGACCAAGTCCTCAGCGCCCCTTGTGCAAGGTGTCTATGTGCTGCCCGTCGGCGATGCGGACCCCGCTGCAGCGGCCACCACGTCGTACAGGTACCAGCTAAGGCGGTGGGAAGACGGGGTAGGGGGAGCCAATAGGGGGCGCCTGGAGTGGGGACCTTGGACTCCACTGATGAGCGCTGGGTGGGGGATACCCTTCACAGCCCCCTGCCCACGCCGGGAGCTCACACCTGCTCTCGCTGGGCTGCTCTGCTCGTCAGCAGCCTGCAGAAAAGCCTGCCTCTGACTGAGCTGTAATCGGCTTTCTTTTAGCTGTCCTCGGGGCCAGGCTGGGATGCTCACAGGCTAGCTCCGACCTCCTGCCCCATGCCCGGCCCATAGGACTGATTCTCAGGGCAGCTTCACACCCGCACCCCAGGCTGCCCAGGCTTTCCACTGCCTTCTCTAATGATGTGATTTATTCGTACTTGCGTAGAAAAATTGAAAATGACAGCTAACATAACACCATTCAAACCAATTTTAACGTGCATTTTGGTGCATGTGCACTAACATAGAGCTCCATAGGTTGATTCTTATTGGACACATCTTTCTCGCCTAATTGTGGATTGAACCATGTTACTAGATGTACTCCCGCAGCACTGATTCTAATAAACATGCACTGATTGCTGTCCTGTGGGTAGACTTCTGCCTGTCTCTGTATGCTAACACTGGCTACTCAGAGTACTTAGGACTTGATTGGGGCAGGTCTCTCAATACTAAGAATTAAGTTTGAGATTCCTGGAAGGTGGGGTAGGAACTCAGGCTCAGGTGCCTGTAAACATGTCCTGACAGTGGTGCTTGCTGTGGAAAGGGACACCAAAACCCTGATCACCTGGTGGGGCAGATTTCAGATGCACACCTGTGCCAGGGGAATCCTGTGCACAGGTTCCCTCATGGTCCGCGCCAGTGTGCATCTCCATGTACTCATGCCTCAAGCAGAGCTGCTGAGACCCCACTGGTCCTGATGGTGCTGGGCAGACACAGACGGGGTTCAGGCGCTTGCTGGGGATGAGGACAATGTGAGGACCAGGGGACCTAAGCCAGCTTCCCAGAATGTGAGCCTGGGGAAGGCAGACACTCAGGCTATGGCACTGAGGTTTGAGGCACTGGCATCAGGGCAGGAGGCCCCAGGCCAGAAGGAAGCCCTTTCCAGTCACCAGTGCCATTCATGGGCGGCAGCTGTCCCAGGTGGCTGGCACACCACCCAGGGTGCTCTGGCCAAGGGAGTAGGCATGTCCTACCCGACCCTCAGCTGTGCGCCTGCAGAGGTAGCCCGCACTCCCTGCCTTGGCACAGGCAGGCCCTGGGCTCACACTTCCTGCGGATGAGTTCCCTGAGGCCTCTTAGTTATTGCTGCCCCCACTCCACAGAAGAGGAGCTGAGCCGCTGCTGTAGGGTCATGTGGCTCTGAACACCAAAGGAGTGGAACTCAATTCTCTTGCCTCCAAGACAAAACTGTAGGTTCTCAACTCTGCTATCTGCCTCAGAATCAGTGTTTTTTTTTGTTTGTTTTTTGTTTTTTGTTTTTTGCAGTACACATGGGGTTCACACTGAGCTACATCCCTAGCCTTTTACAAATTGTGCAGTGTGGGGGACAGGGAGTTGGCTCAGTGGTGTAAGTACCTGCCTGGCAAGCACAAGGTCTCGAGTTCAATCCCTAGTGCCACAAAATAAAACAAAAATTTCACAGGGATTCGCTAAGTCAATAAATTGTGCAAATAAGAGCCCAAACATGCAACCCTCCTGCCTCAGCCTCCCAGGCTACACAATCTGTTTATTGAACTGAGTCCTGAAACCAGCAGTGGACAGACTGATAGATAGGAGGAGGGACTCAATAGTGTGCACTTCCTAGTGTGCAAACTGACCTCAGACCCTGTCCTCTGGGGCCCCATAGCCAGACAGACCCAGGCTCATTGCTACATGGCTCTAGCACTGCAGCAGACTGAGATGTGTCCCCTCCCACTCCTCTACACATCTTGAAACCCTCCCAGCACCTAGGCCAGAGGTGGTGCTGCTGAGCCCAGGGTGTGTGTGCCATAGTGGACTGTATCACTGAAGGCTCTTGAGGTCAGAGATGGCTCACTAGAATAAGTGCTTCCCTGGCAAGCTCAAGGGCCTGAGTTCAATCCCTGGTTCTGCCAAAAACAAAACAAACAGAAACGGAAGGTTCTTGAAGGTTCACCATCACTGAGCTACACTGCCTGCTAAATCATCAGAAAGAAATGAACAAAGCCAGGGGCTCTAATGATACACAGCAATGTGTGGCCACTCCTGAGTCAAGTCAGCATCCTTGAGTGCCAGGGACCCTCAGTTTTTACCTCTGCTCTGGCAGGTCCTACCGGGCCTGCCTTCTTGGGCCAGATGGGCACAGGACATCCTGCCTGCAGACATCTTGGCCCTCCAACTGGCCAGCTCCTTGTGATCCTCCCGTCCTAGTCTGCTCAGCACCTTTGGCTCAGGGTCCAGCCGAGGCCCCAAGAGCAGCAGTGCTGGATTGTGCTTGGAGCTGGGCGAAGGCTGGCAGCAGTGGCAGCCCTGTCATCTTGGCTTAAGCCATAGCTGCTTTTCTCCTCCCCTGGGAATCACCAGGTCTGCCAATTCCACCTCTCCTGTCCCTTTTGTCCTCCCTCTGCCTGTGCTTGTCCCACAGCAGCCCAGGGGCATCTCTGGCCCTGCCTCAGGGCAGTGGCTCCTCTTGAGCTCAAGGGAGAGGCTGTATGGACACAGAAGGGCACACCATGGGGGACCTGCTTCTCCAGAGAAACAGTGGCAGATGGAACCTCAGAGCCCTGTGGCATTGAAAGCAGAGATGAGCTGCTGGAGCCTGACCCTGCCCATCTCCTGGCACTGGGCCTCCCAGTGCTGCCCATGGACAGACACGACCCCCACCACCACAGCGCCTGCCTGTGAGGCCCCAGCCATGCACCCCCAGTGACAAAGGAGCCTTTGTGAGCTCCAGGGCCTGAAAGTGGGCTGGGCTGTAGGAGGGGGTGAAGGTGGCCTGGGCACCTGTAGGCACTGCCCCAGCGGGCCGACCTGCCTCGCTCACTGAGGTTTCCGAGCTGAGTGTGGCCCTAGCCAGGGCCCTGTGCCTTCACAGGGCTATCTGCCTCCCTGAGCTCACCTTTGGGCAGGGATGCTAACAACGGAGAGGGCTGGCTTGCTGAGGGGAATGATCTCACTGAGACGTTGTGGGGACAGTGAGCTAGGCTGTACCAGCCTCAGCATCCCCCATGCAGGCCACGCTCCCTGCAGATCCACTCCCCATGGTGCCCACACCATGCAGCCTTGAGTTTTCTTACCAGAGCCACCAGGATGCACTCCAAGTGCTTCAGTGAGATCAGTGAAAAGCCACTGAATGCCAGGCCTTACCCTCTCACTGCTGTGCTGGGCACAAGGCTTGTTGGCACTCCCTGCAGACTCCAAAGGCCACCTGGACCCATGCTGGGAGTGATTGTCCTGGGGGCCCCCAACAGCCCAGCATCCACCAGAGCAGCAGCAGACTCAAAGCAAGCACAAGGCCTGGCACACAGCAGCATTTTCTGCAGAGACCTCACTCTGAGCCCGCTGCTCATCTGCAGCCCGTGTCTCCCTCTTTTGTTCAGGAACAACTTAGCTTGCCAGTGGTGCCCTCAGAGATGAAGAGGGGGCAGCTACAGGCTCCCTGTAACCCCACTGCTGGCCACAGGCCAGGCTCACAGTGTTCTCTGTTCCAGGCAGGAGTTCCAGGCATGGACTGGAGTGAAGCCCTCAAGAGCTACGAAGGCAAAGCCAGCCAGAGTCACCACCACCCACAGCTCGGGCTGGGATGGCAGCCAGGGGCCTGGGTTCCAGGTGAGCCAGAAGTGCGGCTGCAGGCCTTTGGGAGGGCTGTGAGCCAGACTCAGCAGCGTAAAGGGCAGCACAGCCAAGGGCAGCAGGGCCAAATAGGTCATCCCCAAATTGCCATGTGGGTGTCCTCTAGAGTGGGCACTGCACTGACCCAGGGTCTGCAAGGCACCCCAGCACACCCTGCCAGCCTTCGAGCACATAAGCAAGCCCTGGGAGAGGGAGGCTCAGGGAGGCCTCCAACTCTGTGCCACCCAGGTTCACGGGCCAAGGCAGCCTCCTGCAGCAGGACAGTGCTCAGGGCAGTTAGCAGCCTCCCCACAGGGTGCAAGTTCTCCATACTGGCCTTGGTATGTGCAGCCCCAATTTCTTTTTCAGGTCTCCGAGGTGAGGAAGTTTACACCTAACCCCTCGGCCATCTTCCAGGCTTCTGCTCCCCGGATTCTCAACGTATGATGCCTGTGGTGGCTGAGCTGCTGTGGGGAGCTGGCAGGCCTGGGGTGCAGCAGAGTTGGGGGGTGCTGGAGAAATGACACCCAGCTCTGCCAGCCTCCAGCAGCCTTTTCAGGGGGTTTTACCTTTACACTGGCACCTGGCTGAGCTTCAGGGAGCCTGGGGATCAGTTCACCAGGTTGAGAAATATGGACCTATCAGGTGGTTTGCCCAGGATGCATGATTTTTATTAATCTTATAACCCACAGGAATGCCAGGTTCCAAAGCGGCCTGCATGTCTGTTGTAGAACTAAGGTCATCACCTGCATGTGACTCACGGTGATGCTGAGGAATCAGAAGTTTCCGAACCACAACAAAGCCAGGGGCTCTAGCTTGCAGGGGTTTCTCCCTAGCTACAATGACCTCTATTCAACAAATTTCTCAGAAAGAATGCAGTACTAAGGGAAGGACACTTACCCTGCAGTGCCTCTACATTGCAGCCTTGTTTATTAGGTTTCCCTTTGGCCCCACACGGGAATAAATGCAAAGAAATAAAAACTCATGCCCACTCACTTCCAGGATGGTGGCCTTTGTCCCACACCCTTGAAAGCCTGTAGACAGCACCCGCCCCAGCCCTCGGCTCTGCTGCGGCTCACAGGCTGGATAGGAGCACAGCTGGCTGCAGAGGCTAAGCCTCTCCCCCGGAGCTGCCCCTGCCAGGCTGCAGATCCCTCCGCCAGCATGTTCCACACCTCAAGGGGCCTGACCCTTGTAGAATTGAGGAGCAAAACTCAGGACTTGGGGGAAAAAACCTAAGGATTTCTGTGGCTCCTCCTTCCTCTAGGCCCTGGGGGTAGCATTCAGGTTTCAGAAGCCCCAAATTCCTTTCGGGGAAGGGACCTGTGTCCCCAAAGGTGCTCCACTGCAGCCCCCCAGCTCTCCCAGGGGCTTAAGAGTTACTGGCTGGACCTTCCTGTTGAGTGCAGATTTAATGGTACAATCTTACTCTACTAAAATACAAACATGCACTGTTCCAATTTCTCCTTTACCTTATAAATGGATTAAATTATAGACCTGCAAGTCTTCTCGCACTTTTTCTTCCATCTTTTAATGACTGTAATGCCACATGGCTCCTGCCAGTGCTCTTGGAGGCCTGGAAACCCTGACCCCCTTTCTCAAAGCAGGCTGAAGGTGACAAGGACACTGTAGGTGGTACATTACAAAACCCATCATCACGCCATGTCAGCCCATGCAGAGGCCCGAGGGAAACAGCTCAAACATGGCCTCTGCATCACTAGCTGAGCACAGGGGTGCTACTGTTCCACACACGGCCCTTTTTTTTCACCTCTGTGCTGCAGGGTGCCAAGCCTGTGGCAAGCTCTATTATAGTGTTGCTCTAAGATGCACAATGAGCAGCCCTGCAGGCCGGGCAGGTGGAGCTGCCCGCAAGAGGCTTCTGTTGGCCAGCCACACGGGCCTGGGGCATATCGCTCTGCAGCTCCGGTGTAAGCCTGGGCAAGACAGCAACCCTCTGCATCCTGCAGCCCACTTGGCCTTCTGCAGCAAACACTGCCTCTGAGAACCAAGCCTGCCCAGCCCTCACACTGATGCCTGTGCAGGGGGCCATAGCCTAAGGGCTGTCATGGGAGCAATTTCCTTCAGACCAGCTTCACCTTGTGGCCAAACCAGTGTGTGTTTGTTAGATACCAGGAGCTGCTTCCTCTCTGCTTTGGCTTTGAGGAAATGCTGAGCTCATTTATGTGCCAAGCTGTCAGAAAATATTATGTCCATGCTCAGCATATGCCTTCCAGAGTTTAAACTTTTATATAACTAATCCTTTTGCAGGGCTGCAAATTCTTTTTGGAAAGCAAAGGAATTTAAAATAAACACAAATAAAAACCTATACCCCCAGCCCATCCCTGTGCTTGCAACTCAGGAAAACCCATCAGATGCTAAAAGATTTATTGTAGACATTGTTACATAATGTGTTACACATTAGGATACAGGTGCACTTGATACATTAATACAGGCGGCTATTAAATCATTTAATATTTCTTTCTCAAAAAAACCCAAACAAACTTAGGCTCAAGCACCTGAAGCCCAGCTGTCCTGCAGCGCCTGGCCTGGCCACCTCACAGCAGGTGAGGCAGACCTGAGCCTGTGCTGCTCAGCTAGTTTGGCCACAGACTTCGCCCTATAGCTTGTAACGGTTTCTCTGCACACATAACTCTCAGATGCTGAATGTAAAAGGTAGCCCTCATTCTGCCACTCCAGCTACATTTTCATCAACATCTACTGGACCCATGGAACAGCGAACTACACTATGCTGCAGTGTCTCTCGGCTCTACTCCCAGGTTTCAAATACTGAGCAGGATATGAGCTGGTCTGTGACAGACTGGGTCAGGAGGCCAGGACGGTGTCCTCCGATGGTCCAGACCCCTGCAGCCACTATTGTCCTCCCCTCCCACAGCAGTGGCAGTGGCTTTGATTAGGGCATGAGCACAGCAGCCGTCTCTGGCCTGCACAGTTCTTTCTGTGACTTTAAGGCACTCACAGGTGTTTCTTTCTGGGAAACTGACAGAAGGCTGCTGACAGGACAGACGTCCCCCGCCAAGTCACTCCATGTGTGGGCCAGCAAGCTGCTTGATGCATACGCAAGAGCTTGCCTACTCCTACTGCACTCAGGTTCCGGCTAGTTGAGTCTTTTCCAAGTCTCCACTGGACCATCCATCCCTTGTGCTGGCTGCTCATGGGTGGCCCTGTGTGTCTGCTCAACAGCACCGCTTGCCCTGTGGGCTCAGTGCCAGGGCAGGCAGGAGCAGGGAGCCCCTGGCCGAGTGCCAAGCCCCATCTGTTTCAGGGCAACTCTGGCCGGCTAAGGGGTGTGGCCTTGTGCCTTATCCACTTGTTTTCTGTTCCCTGGGGTGTCAGGGGCCTAAGGCGCCCCCTTGAACTCACCAGAGGAGCGTAGGACCTGGTAGCCCACAGTCTGGCTGCTCCAAACCCTCTCTACAACCAGGACATGGGACTTCAGCCCTACAAGTTTTATCTGGAATGGTGGAATGGATTCTGGTACTGTACTCTGCCAGGCAGAGGCTGCGCTGTCCCAAGGCACACAGAAAGCCACCTTGCTCGGGGACAGCAGAGTCACCGCAGCCCACACACTCCAGACAGCTCTGAGCTCTGCTTTCCCAGGGCAGCTCCGGGGTTCACTGGTCCTCGTTCAATATTCCCATGTGTTTGTTCGTGAGGAAATCCAGGAAGGGAATTCTGCAAATAGCCTGGTGAACGTTACTCACTGTGATTTCTTTGGGAATCCTGGCCCAAAAAAACCAAAAGGTCTTATCAGTGTAATTCTCACAAGTATATCTAACAAGAATCAGTTTATCAAATTTATACTCATTTGCACAGAGAACATCTCCACGGGCAACCGCTGCCTCCCCCCCCCCCCCCCCCCCGTACCTGCCACGGGCCGCCGCTTGGAACCCCACAGCCAGTGCCTGCCTCAGGACGTCACTCACCAGCTGCTCTGTTGCCTGCAATGCAGACAGGGTTGTGCTCAGGGGCTACCTCCCTGAAGGCACAAACGGATGTGCCTGACCCTCCCTCCCACACACCAAAGAACCCAAGTGTCCTCCGGGAAAAATCACAGGTCTTAGTAACAGACTCAAAGCTGATGCTGAGAAGTGATGTTCACGGGTACTTCATTAATCAGACACCATTTTTAAGGAAAAGAAAAAGACGGAGGCAGCTGCTGAGGTGCCCACTGCTCACCAGATGCAGGGAGGAAGAGCTGCCAAGCTACAACAGGCTGGGAGCAGAAGCTGTGGTCCTGCCCTGGAGGGGACAGCAGTGGCCTGTTCTCTGCTACGACACACAGCATGCCCAAGGCTGTCTCTGCACCTCCTGAATGGCAAGAGCACCCCTCACACCCAGGATGCTTCCTGAAAAGCACCCATCTGAGACCAGACATGGTGGTATGCAGCTCTAACCTCAGCTCCTCAGATGGCTGAGGCAGAAGTGTCACAAGTCTGAGCCAGCCTGTGACACTTAGTAAGAACTCAGTGGCATAAGCAGCTGCCTGGCAAGCACAAGGTTTTGAGTTTGATCCCTGGCAAAAACACCACCACCACCACCACCACAAAAATAAAACAAAAGGCCAAAGACAACTCAGTGTAGAGCCTAGCTTGTGGGAGGCTCTGGTCTCCATCTCTAGCACCACTATGAAGTACCTTGGTTATAGTAATAAAAACCTAAAAATACTTCCACACTCTGAGGAAACAAGACTTAATTCACTTAAAAATCAGAAGAAACAAAAGAAAAATATAACCCACCTTGAGGATCATGTCCTCCACCACTGACACGTACACGTTCCGGTGCAGTGCCACAGGCTGCAGTGTGATCCCGATCTGGAAGGGGCAAAAAGTCACCTGTTTCATTTTCCAAAGGCAGAGCCTGCCAGCCAGAGCAGGCAGCTGGAGGAAAGGCCCTGCTCAGTGCCTCTCCCCTTGGGAAGACGCTGCTGGAATCTGCCCCGAGTTCTGACAGTAGGCCAACACTGACACTGTGGACGTGCTCCCCTTGGGCCCAGAGGGTCTTATAGCAAAAGGCAGAGAAGTGCTCTACACCAATGCCTTGCCCTATCTGCCTCCACCCTGTGATCCCGAGCTGCAGGCAGGCAGGCAGGAAGCAGGTGCTAAGGAGCTGCTGGCTTTGTGGGGAGGACAGCGACTCGTGTAACAGGGGCAGGCAAGCGTACACCACAGCAGGTCCTTGGAGCCACGACCCATGGAGGAAAGGGTACCTGCTATGGCCTAACTTGGAAATGTCATGAGGGGCAAGGGCTTTGTTGAGGCCAGCAGAGAAGGGATGGAAGTAACACACTGCCCCTGACAGGTAGTGCACACCCATGCTGCTGCCACCAGCAACTTCTATGTCCGAAACTGGGAGGGCAGCTACACAGCTCACTCCTGCTGCGACTTGCTGCTTCCGCCAAGCCACTTACCTTCTGTGTGATGTCACCAATGAACTCAGAGCCAGGAGTTGGTGGCAGGTAGAACTTCATTTCATCCTGTTTTTCTTCCTGCTCCTTTTTGATGTTTATCTTTAGTGGCTCTGAAAGGCTGAGGATGTCCACCTCCTCCTCGTTCTCTGGTTCTCTTTTCTGAAATTGCTGCAGATCCTCCAGTTTCCGGCAGAGGTTGTCAGCAGAGGAGAAGGATGACGGGCACTCTGAATGACAGGTAATCAGCCCTGTCATAGCTGTGCTAACAGGCGACAGCACTAGTACCCTTCAAGACCCACAGCCTGAGTAAGGCAGCTGCGTCTCAAGGGAGCCAACCAGCAGATCCATCCTGAAAAGAACGAGCACTTCTGGGAAGAAAAGTGCACACAGGCAGCCCTCAACTGCCATCGGAGCCTTACAGATAGCCTCTGACTGACTCCTCCACCAGGAACCAGGCCAATCCTCTGTCCTGAGCATTAATGCCTGAACTGTTTTTTCTTTGTCTTTTGAAAACACGGAAAATTTAGAAGGCACAGTACAGAACACAGAAATCACCACAGTTACCATTCAAGAGGGACTATTGACATTTCGTTGTGCAGTGGGCACCAGTCTGTCACAGGGTTTGCAGAAATTCCACTGTGCTCTAACTCATCAGCCAGGTGCCTTGACAGGAAGCCAAGCCCATGTGGAGTGTTGTGTGGTAGAGAACCACAACAGCAGCAGCCATCCTGTGGCCTCTGCTGCCCAGGAGCTCAGATCTAGAAGCCAGAGCGGTGTTTGAGGGACTGAATTTAGTGGGGACAGGTTACCCTGCACGAGCTCCCAGGAGGCTTCATGAATGAGGGGGCCTGTACAAGGGCCTGGGAGGACACCACCTCTGCGACTCAGGAGCTCTGGATGGGAGGTCTTGGAGCTCTGTCTTCTTTTGGACAGGGAAGAACTTTCTTCCCTTCTCTTGTTTTTTCTGTGGTAGTGCTAGGAGTTGAACCAGGGCCTCCTGCACACAAGGTAAGCCCTGCATCCCAGCTGTCCCTCTGCTTTTCCGAGATAAGAGTCTCTATATTGCCCAGGCTGCTCTTGCAACTCTGCCTCAGTCTCCTGAGTGGCTGGGACTTTGGGCAAGCACCACACCCTTCATAATCTTGAAGGAAAAATGCAAAATGCTTCTGTATTTTTTTTGCCTCTGACACCAGGCTATGTCCTTCCCAGTAAGGCATGGAGATAAAGTAACATATAAGAACAGGTCCTTGGGGCTGGGGAGTGGAATAAGTACTTCCCTGGCAAGTGCAAGGGCCTGAGTTCAATCCCTGGTTCCACCAAAAAAAAAAAAAACAAAAAAAAAAAAAAACAGGCCCTGACTTTAGGGAAGTAGGCTTGCCTACTGGGGTTCCTAAGGTCACAAAGAGAGAGGTGGTCACTTCATTCTGGAGAAAAGGAGTCAGGGGAGGCGTCTTCAAAGGAAAAATGACGTGAGGAGGCACCCCAATATACTGCTTGGGCAGCTCTAGTCACACACAGGAAGCTTGGGTACAGGGTGCTGTGGTGCTGCATGGCAGGCACAGCCAGGCCGGCCAAGGCTCCTGTCTCTGGCAATTCACACTGGCGCCTTACCTGGCTCACTGTCGATGCGGGTCAGCACGTCCTCAATGGAGTCGCCCTCAGCCCGCAGGCTCTCGGGGTCCGGGGGAGTATAGCCATGGCAGCGGCACCAGTGTGCGATGTGCTTGGTCTTCAGCGGGCTGAGGTGGTGAAACCTTGGGTTCTTCTCCAGTATTTCTTGTAAGACTTTTCGCATTGTCATTGCTCTTTGCCACTTAAAAAAATTTGTTTTGAACATAATTAAATCAGCTTAACAGGTGAATGCTGAAATGAATTATGCAACAGAAAATCACCCTAGCTTCACTTGTTGCAGTCATTCTTATGTAAGGAAAAAAAATTGGACTGCCATTCTCCAGACTGAAAAATGAAAAAGAGCCCCCACTGGCCCCCTGGCAGCTTATGACATGAACAGAAACCCCTGGGTTTGGCATCAAAGCCTCCCACCCCGCCACCAGCCACATGGGACGCCCACACCGCTCTACACCAGCTGCTTTTCTTTTTTTTTCTGTGGGATTGAACCCAGGGCCTCGGCTGCTGGGCAAGCACTCCGCCCTGAGCTACATCACTGGCCCTTATCCCTCTTACAGCGCTACCTGCACTGTAGCTGTCACGCTATAAGCGTGTAGTACATAATTCATATACTCTTAGAAAACATGAAAACTCTTAGAAAACATGAAAACTCTTAGAAAACATGAAAGATGTCTCTGCCAAGGAACCAGCCTTTCAAAGGCTAGCTATAGGCCTCCGAGCGAAACAGCTTTTTATTCACTACCATCCAATATCAAAAGAGAACACATTGTGAATCTGATCTCTGTTCCATGGCAGCCTGAACACACATTTCGGTGCTTCTCTCCCATGCACTGTGCAGGTAGGTGGCTGTGCATAGGGAAGGCAGGTGAGGCCTTACCTCAGCGGCTCTCCTCTTCCCAATGTTCCAGCCATAATACTGCTCCACGGACTTGGCAGAAAAGCAGCTGGCATCTTCGCCTAGAATGCATAAGCCCCACAAGCTCTGAATTGGCTGTCCGTGTTCAGCAAAATCTCATTTGCTAGAGGCACAGCCCAGAGTTTCTTAGCGGGTGTGTAATCAAAAGTAGTCAAGTCCAAGTGCGGCATACAGACAGGCTTCTTCTTCTTCTGGGTGTCGTATTACCTGTGGGTCTAAGTAATACTGGCCCTGGAAAATGAACTTCTCCAGCAGAGTCTACTGCCACGAAGTTTACCTGACCTGCTTCCAGTCCCCAGCATTGGGAACAGAGCCCAGGAGGCTCTACCACTGACCTACATCCCAGTCTTCTTGCCAAGTCACCCCTGCTGGCCTTGAACTTCTAACCCTCCTGCTGTAGTCTCCGGAGCAACTGAGATTATAGGCCTGTGCTACCAAGCCTGGCTCCCAAAGATACTAACATAGGTGCAAATGGCACACTGGCTGGAGGCCTGGTCTTACCATGAACGCAATGAGTGACCTCGGGTCCTATGGCACCCCTCCGGGCTTCAGATCTTATTTGTGGGGCAGAAGTCTCGCTACATTGCCCAGGTTGGGCTTGGACTTGCACACTTCCCTCTACCTGTCTCATCAGCCCCTGAACAGTTAGGACTGTGTGTGCCACTGTGTGTATGTGTTTGTATTTTTGAGACAGAGTCTCACTATGCAGGTCAGGCTGGCCTTGAGCCCCCGCTGGTCTTGAACTTGCAGTGATCCTCCTGCCTCAGCCTTCTGAGCATTGGAATTACAGGTGTGCGCCACCACACCCAGCTCTTTTGCTCCGGTTTGGAGTGAACCAGTGCTTCCTGTAGGCTCCACAGCCTATTGTGCTACACCCCCACCCCACCTAGGTCTAATGTTTTGCATTTTTATCTAATTATGAAAAAAGCAAATTTTTGAATAATTTGTTGGGTTAGGAAACTGCCACTGAAAGTTTATTTTAAGTACCTCAAAACAATCCCTCAAACTTAGAAGAAAAACAAAAACAGGTAATTTTTTTTTTTTTTTTTTGCTGTTCCAATTAGAAAAGGAGCAAGGTACTGTGAAACTGGCCTGAGGGTTCACCCTGCCCACGACCTGAGCAGGAGGACAATGCAGCCCACCTTCTGATTACTTTCCATTAGTAAAAGCTAATGCTGAGTTCTAATTATACACACAACAATTTATGATTTACATACAGAATGTAAAAAAATCCTTCAATATCAAGCAATAAACATAAAGACTAACTGAATAACCAAACTACTGTGAATTGTAAAACTCTACGAGAAGCCGGGCGTGGTGGCGCAGGCCTGTAATCCCAGCACTAGGGAGGCTGAGGCAGGAGGATTGTTGTGAGTTGGAGACCAGCCTGAGCTACAAAGTGAGCTTAAGGCCAGCCTGAACTGCACAGTGAGACCCTGTCTCAAAAAGACAAAAAAAAAAAAAAAAAAAACTCTACGAGAATGAGCTATCCTTAGCTAACTCCTCCCAAGATAGTAACAGCACATCTGTATTAATTTACAGCTGGGCTCAGTGGCTCCAGTGCCTGTCTGCCAAGTGTAAGATCTTGAATTCAATTCCTATTACTAAAAAAAGAAGTATTAATTTATAAACCCAAGTGACTTGAGTTCACCCAGTATTGTTTACAGCTTAAAAAAAAAATACATCCAATGGCTGGCGAGATAGCTCAAGGGACTAAGCACCTGCTTAGGCAGGTCAGGGACCAGGGTTTGATCCCCAGGACTACATGCTGTGCCAGCCTCGTCCCTGAGTGCGCTGAGCTGGCCACCAAGTGTTACACCCCTGCAATCCCTGAGCCACAGTGGCTGAAGACAGGAGGACCACTATGAGTCCAAGCTGTGTAGTGAGACCCTGTGCCAAATATATTTTAAAAAATCCATATATTCAATATAATTGCCTTACTTTTTGCAGTGATTAATGGAATCTTCTTTACCACTGCTGTTAAGAGTTGCTGTATAGTCTCCAAGTGGTCTATCCTGAGTAGGTAAAGGAAAATAAATGTAGTAGTCTGTTACCACACACATATAGTCACACAGGCAATGTACAGTTACAAGCCCCCTTTCTGTGGGTATCACAGTGACTCATTACATGTCTGTCTCTCTTTCTACAGAAAACCTTCACAAGGGAATAGTGCTCCACGCTCAAATAGGAAAGGTCCAGAGTATATTAACAGGGAGAAGAGGGGAGGTGAAAAGAAACTGAGATGCACGATGCACATGCAGCAGCTCCCACGGGGTGCGGTCACTATGTACTGCAAATGTGGACTAATACAAATTTTTAAAAGGAACAAAGAGTAAACAGATCTTGGCAGTTTTACAAATATCACACAGATGGTTTTCTTCTTTGGTATCAGGAATCGAACTCAGGACCTCACACCTGATAGAAAAACACCACACCACTGAGCTATATCCTTGGCTCCCATCCAGACATTTTATCTCTATTTTAAAATTAAATACCCCCCCAAAACAACAACAAATTAAAACAGCAACACAATCTTTACAAGGTGACTGCTGCTCAACCAGAAAAGCTACAGCACAGAACGCCTGGTGTAGGACTACTTGTGAAGATGCCTCCACCCTCATCTGCTACGCTGACTGGCTGGCTGTCTTCCTCCTAAGCCCGAGATACTCGGAGGGCTTGGGCAGAGGCTCCCTCTGGCAGGACCCTGGGAAGCACCTGGCCCGTGCAGGGCTCCCCAAGAGAGGTGGTTGTGTGAGAGCAGCCACGGGTGCAGGGAGCAAGCCCACTGAGGGGCTGTGTGGAGAAACCTTACCCGCTGATCCCACAGAGGCCGTGCTCCTGCAGAGCCCCTAGGGCTCTCACCAAGGGCCACCACTGCACCGCCAAGGGCCATCACTAAAGGAAGCCCTGGGTGGTGCAGAGCGGCCGCAGGTGTGACTTCTCTCAAGATCACCCTGAAGCACCCAAAGCAGAGCTCCTTCAGAAAGGACTAGAATGATTACTTAATGACATAGCTTCCCAGCTCAGAACTTTCTTCTGTTTTCACTGTTGTCTGGGCCTCCTGCAATAGGCAGCTCGGTGTGGAAGTTTCCGGTTCAGTCTTCACTATAAGGGAGAACAGAGAAAGGAGCTGTCAGGGGCAGCGTGGTGCAGGCCATCAGGGCCCTTCCACAGTCACTTCAGCTGCCGTGGGGACACAGCTGGGACCAGTGGGCTTCTGTCATCACAGGGACAGCACACAATGGTGAACTGTTAGCTCAAATCTGGAAGGAGCAGCTTTCAGGCGCACGACAAAGCGAGGACAATAAATTGGCTTTTAAATATTGCTCCAAGGGCCACCACATGCCTTGGAGATCTGGCCCCAGGGACAGTGCCACTCTGCACTGTGTGCCAGCTGCTTTGGGGTAGGGGGGCCTTCAGTACTATCTCCCTGCCAGGTTTGCTGACTTCTCTTTAAATTGTATTATCTTAAGTGCCTGCCTGTCTGGCAAGTGCAGGGTCCTGAGTTCAATCCCTGGTACCAGAAAAAAAAAAAAAAAAAAAAAAAAAAAATTGTACTATCTATCTGCTGTAGCTAGTAGACAGGAAGGCAAATCATTTTCCTCTGTACTGACTTCAGTGACCTTGGTAATTGACTTCCTTGTATGAGTACATATTCCTATTCCCTGAACTCCTAGTGATTCCGAGACTTCAAAAAACATGGAACTCTTCAAACAAAGCTCAGAATCACCAATTCTATTTTAAGTCTACTTGCTTCCACACTGCATTTGAACAATTACCAAAGGATATAGTCACAGCATTTTCAATTGGATAGCTCTTCTACTGAATCAAAGACACTATGTTCTCAAAATCTTGCATGTGCTGGCTGTGGTGGCACATACCTGTAACCTCAGCAGTGGGAGGCTGAGGCAGGAGGACCACTGAGAGTACAGGGCCAGCCTGAACTACATGGCAAGACCTTGTCTCAACAAACCAAAAATTCCTTACATGAAACAGCCCTAAACTGGCAACAAATCCTGTGTCCCTCAATAAAAGAAAAGATGAATTTCTTTAGACCACTGTAGCGCTCAGCAGCCACAAATGATCACAGAAACACTGCCACCTGAATGATACTTTTGATAATCTGTGGGGTCTATAGAGGCTGGGAATGGAATGGAAGAGGTATGTATATGGGTGATGCAAACTTCTCTATCTTCAATGGAGTGTTGCTTGCATAGGTTTGTACATTTGCCAGCTCGTCAAATGGTACACTGAGTATTTTTATATTTCACTATATAATTTGCTCCAATTAAAATCAAAACCGAGCTGCTCTGGCCTAATCCAAAATTCAATCAGAATCCACGTGAGGTCCCTCCCTCCAAGCAGCACTGGTCCAGCCCAACACCAACACTGTCAGGGGCGCTCTTCTAATAGAAGACTTAACACTTCCTTACATGGGGCTACTCAGGAAACAGCTTAGGGCTGTGTCCACACACCCTCCTTGGGAACTAAACTCTGTGACTAGAGGACAGTATGCAGATGAGTGGGCACGGTTACAAGCCAACAGCTTTATGTACAAAACCAGGCAGTGGCCCTTGATTGCCAAACCTTGTCATTTAGTAAATGACAAATCCACCTCTGCCTGAGGAGCCCTAACATACCTTCCAAGTAGCCCAGCACAGCAGGGAAGATGTCCTTTCTAACTGTCACGTCCCTACTCTGACTTTCTGGAGCTAGGAGGAGGTCTCTATGTACTCTCCAGACCTGCTTCCTCATCTGCACGATGGACACAACAGCTCTGTGTAAGCTGTGGAGCCAGAGCCCGGTCCACTGCTGGCTTCAACCACAAGCCCCAAACAGTTTTTGCTATTCTTGGATGTCACAAAAGGGAAATGTGCTGCTGATTCACTGCATTCCTTCATTCTGGCCCACTCCTGTGTTCAGGAAGGTCCCCCTGCCAGGTTGCCAGCCTGACCCCTCCTTAAAGTGCCTCTGTTACATGTATGCTCCCCCCCATGAGTCTGCCTCCACTGTCCCCACAACCTGCTGTACCTTTTGACCCCTCCACAGGAAGCAGCTTCATTCAAATCTGGTATGAAAGCCACACCATACAAAGCCCCGCTCCCTCCATACTGACAACCCGAACCAGACATGCTGGTAGCAGTATTCCAGAGATCACTCTCCAGGCCTCTTATCAATCATTGCTTGTGGTTCACGGCAGTTGTCTTTAACCTGATTACATCTTTGAAGGGCAAAAATCATTCTGTATTTCCCTCAATGTCCCATCTATTAGATAAGCTGTCAGGACCAATTTGTCAAGTGACTGACTCACAGATGGTGAAAATGCAAAGGACCCAGATTATAGTAATATCCTGCATAAAGCTCTGTGACAAAAATCCTGAGATCCTGCATACCTTTTGTAACAGTTGCTGGAGCAGAGCTGGGTACTGCTGGAGCTGGGGCAGCTACAGGCAAGATGGTAGGTGATTTGCTGGTAGAAAAGGACTGAACCACTGAGGTTTCGGAAACAGGCAGTGGATAAAATAGAAACAGAAAGTTTTTAATGAGATGTCCTAACTCCTACATGGTAGCCCTACATTTTCATAAACAGAACAATCTCAGGTCAATGGGAATGGTTATGGCCAATTTCTGATATCCTGATCTGAGAAGCTTGGCCATTTATCATTAGTACAGGAGTAACTGAGCTACACCTATCCTCGACTGTGGAAGTGGAGGCTTCTCAATAACCTAAGAAAATAAAAGCCAATAAATTTAAACTCCCACAAATTCTGAAAATGACCTTCCCCACTCAACCTGAGAAGTGAGCCACTACTTAGAAACCAAGGGGGTGTGCTTTTAGACCTGCAGATCAAGGCAAGGCCACTACCAACTGCTAGAATAGGAACGCTGCCCAAGACTGACCCGAGACAGGCCGGTGATGGGACACACCTTTATTCACAGGCATCAGTATCGTCTGCACACCTCCAGAGGTGTTCACGCTGAGGGGTTTGAGCTGACTAGGAATCGTCAGGACAGCCTGCTGCGGACTGGATTGACTGGAGTGAATCTTCAACAATCCTACAAGAAATCAGAAACCATGGTGAAGACAGTCCCTCTACATTCCCTGCTCTTCCCAGGAGGATGTCCCAGGACATTCACTCATTCAGTAAAGAACCACAGCAGGGGGTCACGAATACTGCAGATATCACAATGGAACAGTGATAGGACCCAAATGATTCTTTTTTTTTTTTTTTGGTAGAACCGGGGACTGAACTCAGGCCCTTTCGCTTGTCAGGCAAGCACTTATTCTACTGAGCTATCTCCCCAGCCCCCAAATGATTTTTTAACTGTGCCTGTCCTACATCATAAAATAATACAAAAAAATTCAAAAACAGAAAAGACAAAAAACCCACCCAAAGTCCTACCACAGTGATAACCAGTATTAACATTCTCAAGTAACTCTCCATGTCTATTTTCTATGGCAGCCTGTATGTAGCTGTGATACATACCTACAAAACTCTGTATTTTGATATGGAAACTCTACTACCTAAAAACCTGTCCTGGCAGTAGGGATATAACTGAGTGGCGTAGCACCTGCTTGGCAAGGTTATGACTTTGATTCTTGGTACAAAACAAAACAAAACAAAACACACAAAACAATAGACCCTGAAGAATACTTTCAAAAGCAGCTTCAAATTATTCAAGGTCCACTTTAATCTGGTCCCGGCACATCTACATACTTCGACTTGCCTATCCTCACTAACTTCTATTTCCCCTCTCCAGAAGCCCTTATTTGTCAAAAGTCAGATGCTCTCTCTCAGTCCAGAGAGGGTATCTGCTCTCATTTTACAGCAAAGGAAGCTGCACAAGGCCAGGAGAGAACAACTACAAAGGGCCTTTCCTAGGAAGGAACACCAGACACAGCACACAAATGGGGTGACTGCTCAAGACAGCGCTGGTGGCGGTGAGTGACCGGAAATAGAGGCTCAAAGCTGGGAAAAAGTGCTGCTGTTGAATGCATTCTAGAACAAGGCCTTCAATAAATAGCAAGATCTTTTGGAACTGATGAGCACACAGCAGAGGCTTCCTGAGATGCACCTTTGGGGAGGACTACATTTCTGATGCTTTCATATTCTAAAAATTCCCAGGCCAGCAAGATAGCTCAGCAGACTAAGTGCCTGCTTAGGTAAGTGCGGGGACTGGATTCGACTGCCTCCTTCTCCTAGCTCCCCGTCCCATGTGTGCTGAGCTGGCTACTGAGACCAGGCATGGAGACGTATGCCTGTAATCCCAGTGCTGGGGAGGCTGAAAACAGGAGGATTACTACAAGGTGCGTAGTGAGACCCTGTATCAAATACTTTAAAAAAAAATTTAAAAATTTGTGTCAAGGGAGGCTGAAAATGGGAGGATCACTACGAGTCTGATCTGTATAGTCAGACCTGGTACTAAATACATAAAAAAATTTTCCTATGAAAGCACTGAATGGCCGGGCGTGGTGGCGCATGCCTGTAATCCCAGCACTAGGGAGGCTGAGACAGGAGGATTGTTGTGAGTTCGAGACCAGCCTGAGCTACAAAGTGAGCTCGAGGCCAGCCTCAACTGCATAGTGAGACCCTGTCTCAAAAAGACAAAAAGAAAGCACTGAATGATGAGCATTTGAAATGCACATACAAGGGCTTATCACTAAGCGCCTGCTCCATGGGAAGCCTGATCTAGCTCCAGCAGCTTCCACCTGGAGCGCTTCTGGTTCTTTCCCGCCTGTCTCCATCCACCGGTCCTTCCTGTACTGACCAACCTGCCTTGGGCAGCCTGGCCCACACCACTGCCACTCTGCTGATCCTGAGCAGTAGACTACTGCACTCTGATTCCATTCTATTTCCTGAGTTAATAATTCCCTATTATTTCTTAAAAACTACCCTATTTTACTTAAAAATTTAGTTTTCTAAACTTTCGAAGTTTCCCCATTGCCTACCTGTTCACAGCTGTCTCCATATCACCTCACCTCGCAGTCCCTTCTGTCAGCAGAGGGCCCCTCCTGGCTGGCCCCTGCGCTCAGACCTGTGTCTGCCAGGCCTGCCAGGGCCCTCAGCCCCCAAATCTCCCTCACTGCTGCCTGCCTCTGTACCCCTCCTGGGCTGACTGCTGTTTTTGTCTTCCTAGGTTTATCCTTCCCCATTCCCGTAAGCTGTCTACCTCAGTAATGTCTTGATATGGTATCTAGGAAATACATTTGAATTTTTATCAGAAAATCAGTCTACCTTCACTCAGTTAATTATCTTGGTGACTAGAGATTTCTACTCTGAAAGTAATTTCCCCCTAAAATTTTAAAAAGTGGTATTCCTGTTTCCAGCACTGCTACTAAGAAGCACAATGACACTGTACACAATTTCTAAAATTCCTCATTTGTTTTTCTCTTTCAAGGTCTTGTCTTTATTCTTGGGATTTTGATTTCTTGAATAAATTGTGCCTAGGTATGAACCCTTTCATTCACTGTACCCTTTGATTCTCTAAGTTCATACTCTTTAATCCTGGGGGAAATGCCTATTTCACTGAGGAATCATTTCCTCTCACTACTTTCTTTCTGGAAAATTCCTTTTAGTCTGGCTGGAGCCCCCTGACACTCTGTGAGGGGATGTTTCTACTCAGTGTCCAGTCCTTGGCCTATTCCTGACTTGCACTCAGTGCTGTGCTGAGTTCTTCCAGGAGGCAGACCACTGCCCCTCTTGGAGCTGGGCCCCAGCTCCCTCTGGTGGCCTCAAAGGCCCAGGAGTCTGGCTGCATCTTCTGGCATCTACTCCATTTGCTGGCCACTCCACTCCAGCTCCAATGGTAATCTTGTTTACAGCAGTTAAAACATACAGTTTAATTTTTAAAACTGCTGGTTGTCCATGGGAAATAATTTTGTCCTTCTTAAAAGTGCTACCCAGAAAGTTTATCAGCAATGTCAAGTAGAACTTAAAAGCACAAGTCTTAATTTACTGCACAGCAGCATTCTGATCTGGAAAGGGGAGGGGAGGCATTAGTTACTTAAATCATTCTTTGTGTTTCTACTTCTACTCTACTGCCCAACAAAGGGCTTCAATAAACATGCACACCTATACTAGAACGTGGCCAATTTTAACTGGGAGATGGGAATTATGGAAAAAATTGTTCTCTTCTCCATCCAAAAAATGGGTAAGACACAGGGCTGGGTCTGAAGCCATATTCAGAATAACATCTACAACTTCCTGGCCAAAGGCAGGAAGCATGCGGTGTGCGTGAGAAGAGCTCTGTGGAACAGCGCTGGCTGGCGAATCGGTGGGCTCAGTCCACGACAGGATCCAATAGAGAAGTCACTGTATGGCCTAGTGCCTGCCTCAAAAGCATGAGGTTGTGAGTTCAGCTCCTGGTCCCCCCACCAAAAAAAGAAATTAACATTTAGAAGCTTTGTAACTGCTTGACATTGATATGAGAATTATTTACAAAACAGGTAACATTTGGTTCTCCTATCTCTTCAGATTTTAGAACTGCACATAAGGGCATACACACTAAAAACAAAAGGTGGCAGTGATGAAGATGAAACAGCAGCGGTGACCATGCCATCAGGACCATCATCCAGACCGCACTCTGCACAGGTGCGCAACAGCTCCCGGGGAAGTGTGATCAGCCCCACCCACTCTATGGGTGACAGCTGAGGTAAGTTATTTAAACTCAGGCAATCTGGCCTCAATGTCTCCATGTTATCCAAAGTAAAAGGTACATTTCGGGGGAGGGGCGGGGAGGCACTTATCGCAGATAAAGACAGCACAAGGATTCATGACAGCAAAACAATGGATGCTATGCTTGCAATGAATTTCATTCAAAAGTAATGATTAATAAAACACAAACAGGTTCTTTAAAGAGAACCTCTTAACTCCATAAAATTACATTATGAAAATAAAACATCCAGTAGGATTCCAGGAGGCTATGGTTTTATTGTATCATTTTAAAATTATCAGCCAGGCATGGTGACACATGCCTGTAATCCCAGCACTTGGGAGGCTGAGACAGGAGGATTGTTGTGAGTTCAAGACCAGCCTGAGCTACAAAGTGAGCTTAAGGCCATCCTGAACTGCATAGTGAGACCCTGTCTCAAAAAGACCAAAAAAGAAAAAAAAAAAATTATCATTCAAGCTAGAGCTGAAGAATTTCTATTACTGTTTGTTCCAGTGTTCCTGGGGACAGAACCCAGGGGCGCTGCCCACTGAGCTGCATCTCTAGCCCTTTCTACGCGTTGAGAAAGGCCCTTGCTAAGGCTGCCACCCTGGCCCCGAGCCTGCGCTTTTCCTGCTTCCCAAGGAACTGGGATCATGGGCATCTGCCACCATGCCCAGCTCTGGATTGTTTTAACAGCTTATTAAATTGTTTGAGATTTTTCAAAAAGATTCTCATCCAGAAAGGGAAACTGAGAAACAGTGCGATACAACTGACCTGATACCGTGGCCTTCCCAGAGACCGGGCTTGGGGTGGACACCACGGACGCTGCAGTGACCACAGCAGGAGCCACGGCCTTGCAGGTTCCTGCGGTAGCCTGGCTCGCACACACTTGTGTCTGCCCCGCCGTTTTCATCACAGAACCGACAGCAGATGAAGAGGTGGGGACTGGTCCTTCTGACTGCTCACCACAGGGCCAGAAAAGAGGGAGTGAAGAAGAAAACAGCACAGTGTACTTAGGGCAGTGCCTGCCAGGCAGACAGTAAATACCACCTACCTTATGTTTCCACCTGCCCAATGGACACTATGCCATTTGGAAAGGGACAGCTCCTCTACCCAGTACTTTTAGATGTTGAGGGAATACTGTAGGGTTACCATGTTAAGAAAATTTAAGAAAAATTCACCATTTATATCACTTCATCAAAGGCTATTTTCATCATCCAAAAAAGTAGGGGAGATAGTTCAGGAGAATTAACGCTTGCCTGGAAAGTGCAAGGTCCTGAGTTGAACCCCCAGTACTGAAGAAGAAAAAAAAAAAGTAGGAAAGTATATTCTCAGAATTAAAAAAAAACTAAATAAAAATCAGAAATGAAAGTTTCACTACAATGTTGAAGTCTGTTACTTCCCTGAGGGCCACTTGCATGGCAGTGCCTGTCAGATGTTAGATGTGGGGCCTCACAGGTGGGAGGCACCAAGGAGAGGGCTGCTGAGTGTGATCAGCACTACAGCAGCCCCGCCGCTGCCTAGGGATGGCAGAGGGAGGGCCCTGGAGAAGCCTTGAGGACAAATGGCACCGGAGCAGGCCCTTCACGAGTAAAGCCAGGGCAAAGAGATGACAGACCACTTCCCAGCAGAAGACAGCAGCAGGAAATCAGGCCCAAACCTGCAATCTTTCTGCCTCAGCCTCCCAGAGTATGAACCACAATGTCCAGAAAAATTAAAAACTTTTGTAACTCAAAAGATACCATCAGGAAAGTGAAAGGTAATGAAGAATAAAGAAATTTTTCAAATCGGGAAAGACGTCTGTATCACTGTAAGTATGTGCTCAGAGGAACGTGCCTCTAACCCCAGCTACTTAGGAAGCTGACACAGGATTATGAGTTTGAGGTCAGCCTGGACAACTTAGCAAGATGCATAAAAATTTAAAAAGATCTGGAGATGTAGCATATTGTAGAGTATACACAGACCTTGAGGCTCAGGGTCCTTACCCTGCACTGCCAAAAAAGCAATAATAACAATAATACATAAATAAAAATAAACTTACCTACCCATCCATCCATCTAATCATCCTACTCCTAAAACTGAGTAATAAAATGACAAGCTAAATAAAACACCAGCAAAGGAGCCTTGATTCATTTACCAAAAATACTAATGTCCACTAATTCCATGAAAAGAGGCTCAATATCATCACCTATCAGGGAATTTAAAAATCAAAACAATAATGAAATACATATCACTCCCATCAAGATGCTAGTAATTAAAGCCCCAAAGTAAGAACAAATATCAACAAGAGTGTGGAGAGCCTGGTACAGTGACACATGCCAGCAATCCCAGAACTCAGAAGGGTGAGCCACGTGTGGCCATCTGAATCTTTTTTTAAAAGCAGCCTTCCTTTCGTGGGAAGGGCGCAGCGGCGCGGATACTGGCTTCCTTATGAAAGGAAGCTCTGCACTTCGTCAGGCCCTTCCCCGCCACGCGGAGCCTGCTTCTCACCTGCTGTGCAGGCCCGTTAGCAGAGAGGGCCATGGCAGGGGGAGCAGCCGCTGAGATGACCCCTCCTGCTACACGCAGCATGGTGGTTCCAGGCTTTGAGAGCTGTGAGGTGGCCGGCACAGATTTTAAGGTGCTGTCGGATATTTTCATGAGTGATGCTTGTCCCCCAGGGGCTGCCTGCAGAAAGAGAACAGGAAGTAGTAGTAGTGGTGTCTGGGTTAAGAGGCCCAATTAATTCCACATCCACCTTTGAGAACACACGGCCCAGGCAGTCCTGCTAATCAAGACCACAGGAGGTGCTTACACTCCTTTTTGAAAGGTCTCAGTATTATGATCTCTGACCTGCCTTGATCACTAACTCAGAACAAGTAAATGAATGTGTCTCCAAGTTATTAGCTGGTGAGCACGCAACCCATCCGTTAGTTTTACAACACAGAAGCAAAATGTGTATCCTGTGTCAGAAAAATAATCAATTTAAGTCTATAAATACTGCTGTGAGGCTGGGTGGTGCATACCTATGATCCCAGCACTCAGGAGGCTGAGGCAGGAGGATCTACCTAGTGAAACTCTGTGTCACACACACACACACACACACACACACACACACACACACACACACACACACACACACACACACAGACAGTGCTAGGGGTTGGAGATGCTCTGAAAAGTGTCCTGCAGGGTACACGTATAAGAAGCTTGGCCCCAGAGTGAGTGAGCACCTTCAGGACCCCTGAGAGGTGGACAGGAACTGGGTCACAAGGTCCCAGCTGCTGGCAGGGTCCACACTGGCTGTGTGCAGTCAGTCAACACAAGAACCAGCTGGGCCTGGGGCCCAAGGCTTGTGGTCTCACGGTGGGACCTCCCTCTCCTCTGTGCACTCCCAGCACCACGACACCCTGAGCTGAGCTACAGCCTCAGGGCCATAATCAGAGGCCAGGCAGGCATGGTCTCCTGATCCTTGGCTCTCACCCTCCAAAACTCCAAGTGAAACAGGGTGCTTTTTTTTTTTTTTTTTTTTTTTTTTAACAAATTCCTAGGCATATATAGTTACAGCAATGGAGAACAGAACAATGCACAGTGTTGTTTCAACTCAAACTCTTTATTGCAGGATCATTGACGGCTGGGCACGGTGGTATACACCTATAATCCCAGCAATCACTGAGAAGTCAAGAACAAATGCTGGCGCAGCTGTGGGGAAAGGAGCCTCTCTATCAGGTGAGGGTGTAAGCTGGAACAGCTGCTTCTGAAATCACCACAGTGCTCAAGAACTGAGATTAGAAATGCCCTGCGACCCAGACAGCCTCCTTGTAGGTATCTTCCAAAAGGAGCTGACATATATTACAGAGACACATGTAGACATGTCAGCCAGTGTTCACAGCAGTGCAGCATGTAACAGCTACATCCTGGAAGCAGACAAGTGGAGAAAGGAAATGCAGGATCTCTACAAAAGGGAATATTACATGGCTACAAAAAGGAAGCATGAGTTATTTGTAAAAAGAGGGATAAACCTGGAAAATGGAATGCTAAGTGAAATAAATCAGACACACAAGCTTAAACACCATATGATAAAAATGAAACAAAGCTTTTGTAAATAAATAGGGAAGGGGTTGAAGGCATGGAAGGAGATTGAGGAATAAAGAAAAATTAAGATATTATGTACAGGTACAAATTCCCTATGATGAATGTGATATAGCTCCAATAAAAAATAATTTGAAGACAGAATAACATGTTATCGTGCTGTACTGCAGACATGTCCTAACAGCCAGGCAGAGTGGTGCACACTTGGGACCCCAGCACCTATGAGGCCGAGGCAGGATGGTTGTTGTGAGTGTGAGACTAGCCTGGGCTACAAAGTGAGCTCCTGGACTGCACAGAGACCGTGTCTCAGTAAGACAAAACAAAACAAACAAAAAAAGTAAGGCATTAGGAAAGGAAGGCTAATTAGAATATTATTGCTTTTGTTTAAGTAAGAACATGCAAAAGGTAGGAAATATAGGAGTGGGAAAAACAGAAACTAGGGATACTGAACTAAACACACTAAATTTGAGGGAAAATGAAGCAATAACTTAAGTTTCTAGGTTGTTTGGAGATGGAAGAAAGTGCAACCTTGTCTCAAAAAGACAAAAAAAAGCACTAATAATTAACAAAAAGCAATCAATATGATTAACAAACTGGAAAAAAGAAAACATGATACACAGAAAATGTATCTGACAAAAATCTAGTGTTTCCTTTTTGGAGACATGCTGAAGACAGCCCAGGGGGGTGGTGCCACACTGCTGCGTGTCTTTCTCCATCTTTGTCTGCTGCTTCTGCTAAGTTCGTAGATGTAACAAGAGGATCTTCCCTGAGGTGACTACGATGTCCATCACAATCAAAAGTCTGTCATTCTGTGCATACCAAAGGATGCTACAGAAACACCACAGCAGGGAGGAGTGTGCAGAAGATGCACCCTGCACCTGCAGGGCTGGGACACGAGGTGGAGCCCCACAGAGTGGAAGCAGAAGCAAGCTCCAAGCCTGCTTGGAAACTCACTGGATAGGTAACAGGACTAAAATCACCTGCTACAAAAAAAAATAAAATCATCTGTTATACTATTCAAGGTCTTCTATATGAAGTTCCACCTGATAAATTTTATAATAAAGTATCAAGAAATCTGTTTAAGGAAATACTAGGTGTTGTTTTACACAAATAGTGTGATTTTTTAAACAATTGATCATGTTTCTCCTTGTGTTTTTGTTGCTAAATTTACATCCTATTTATTAACTGTGCAGAAACCCACTGCATATCTGAACAACCCTGGGCCTCATTTCTATATTCTATTTGTATTTTCCAAAATCTCAAGATCTACTTATTTTTCTGTACTATTTTGTTATTCATTTTCTTATGTAACCTTAATTCCTTTTGAACTTAAGAATCTGTTAAGGTACATGCTGCCAACATGTAGCCAAAGGCCAAAATCATATGTCAGGAGTGTGCTCTAGCAGGAACTTACCTGTGTAAACAAAGTGGTTTTCTGGCCAGAGATAACTTTCAACGTCTGCTGTCCTTGTGCTGAAGAGGAGCTGACTCCCAGCGTTCCCTGGACCACTGACCCAGCAGCCAGCTGTTTCCCAGATGTCTGGGGTGAGGGTTGACCAACTAAAAATGTGCCCTAAATTAGGAGGAACAAACAATCCCAGGAACTTGTTAAATCCAAACGCTTGCTCTGACTCTGAATTGCTGCCAGCTGTACAGTAGGCTCCCTTCACAGTGCTCAAAACCCTGAATCCAACTTAAACCAAATGCTACGACCTGATACTATGCTTTGGTTAAGTCCTTCCAAGAACAAAAAAATGCCAGCTGTACAGTGACAGTACTTATTGTTTCCTAGAGTTGGGAGGCAATGCACACAGTGGAAACTTTCCTCAAGGAGGCAGCATCTGGATTGAAGCCAAGCGCTGCCACAGCTGAGCAGGGAGGCCTCAGGTAAAGCTAGGCCTTCCTGAGTGTTCCTTATCTCTCAAACAAACCGATCCCCACATAATGGAGATTTATAACAGGGCTAAAGTGTTGGTAAATCCACTATAAATAAAGGCAAAACCAGACAGCATGATGACCATAAAGATCAGGCACAAATGAGCCAACCTGGGGAGTTTGCTTGAGGATGTAGGACGTGTACGTGAGGTGCTGGGAGACCCCGCCAGGGCCGGCAGCGCTCTGAACTCCTCCTCCTCCTCCTCCTCCTCCTCCACTGCTGCCGCCGCCGCCACCACCTCCACCTGCGCCACCAGTGCCGCTTGTAGCTGAGCTCGACTGCAGGTCTACAAATACAAGACAGAGCGAGAGCAGCATCATAAAAAGTATCAAGCAAAGGGTTATCAGAAAAAAGGCAGGTGAGTCCAGAGAGTCCTTTTCCTGCCTGTGCCACTCCATCTCCTCTCCCACCTTCCTCCTCTGTAATGTCTACACTGTGACAAGGAACACTTCCTGGGGTTTGCCAATGAGCTCAGAATCTATTCACAAGCTGAGCATGTGTAATCTGGAACCTGACATTTTCTGAGCACTATATTTTCCATTTTTGGATTATGGATGGTCAACTTCTAGTCTACACAAATAAAAAGACAGAAATCTGACACACTTCTAGCTCCAAGCATTTTGGACAGGGACCCTTAAACCCACTGAATGGTAGCTGATTATATTTTAGCTATAGGTAGAGGGAAGGATTTACCTTTGACAAGTGTTTAGACTTGGCTATGGGAAATTATGAGTTTGATATTATTTTCTTTAATCAAACCACCCTCATTTATAATGGTTCCAGAGACCTGTTCTTTTGTTCTTCAAACTTCACCTCAAAGGGAGTCTTTACTTCCGCTCTGGCAGTGTCAATGACACGTTACAACGGGCTGAGAACATGCAGCTGAGTTACCGGAACCATACTTGACTTCTCGCCCCTCCTCAGTTTCCCTGATTATTACTGCTGGAAAAAACTCCCTTCCCTATGGTTCATTGTATACCTATACAAAAATCTAAGTAGCTTTCTGGGTGAATTCTGGAAGGCTTATATTATCCGTTTCCATTTAATCTTTTGACATTTGACTGCGTTGGGATGTGGAAAATACACCTGACTGAAAGTGGCAATGACTCATCACAGAAATAAAACAAATGGTAACCGGCTTACACTACATTTATTTAACTTTTTTTTACATTACATTTAGCAAGGCCAGCTAATTTCTTTTCAATTATTACTATTATTTTTGAAGCTGGCTCAGCCGTCAGCCCAGGGCAGGGTGGGGCTGGCATGGCATGTGGTGCTGGAGAATCGAACCACAGTCCCTGTGCTTAAGCTTGCCTCAGCAGGTACTTTAGACTGCTATCTTCCCGGCCCAAGGCCAATTAATTTTTAATGATCTTTGCAGCTGTACCATTCTGCTTCTGATCAGGGGAAGTAAGTCATTCCTTTTACTCTTCCCTTTTTTTAGACAAACCAAAGTGGAGTTCCCTGCATGTCAAAGCAAAGATATAAAACTCTAGTTTCCAGAAGGCATTATTAAGGTGTACACACTTAGGATGGAGCCTTCACTTTCACTGCCATCTCCTAGTCTAGCAAATATAAAAAAAAGTCTAAATAATGGCAGAATAGAGATGCTTAATTCTAATCCTATTCCATCTCATTTAAATGAAAAAGGTCTCCAGTTTGTGGAAGCAGACAATGCTGAACACCCAGCAAAAAGAAGAAAGAACTCGTAGCTGTGGGTCAGCAAGACAGCTTTCTCCCAACAGTCTCCAAACTCACACCTCTCCACTAAGGCAGGTCCCTAACTGAGCAGCGGAGCCAGGATAACAGCGTTACCACCTAATTCTCTGATGATTTATACCCATTTCCAGTTAGAGAGGATGTATAACTTACAGCCTTGTGGGCAAATGCTACCATCAGGGGATTATGGAAGAAACACTTCCTGGAAGTAAGAACCACACTGCTGGCTGAGAGGAACACACCAGAGACACAGGACAAGTAACTTAAGGGTGAACTAACTGGCATTGTTGGTCGCTCGCAGGATGGCTCCCTGTGGGATCAGCAGCAGTTTCCCTTTCCCTGAAGGGTTCTTGCTGTTCGTAGTGAGGTACAGTTTAGTGCCTGGAGGCAAGTTTGCCAAGTTGGCCAAATTAGTGGCTGGTAGTTGCAACGTTGCCATTACTAGATGGTGGGGGTGGGGGGGAGACAAGAGGAAAAATGAAAAACAGTAAGACAAATTGGAATTATGGACAACAGCCTAAAGTACAGAGTAATAGGTACTTATTTAAAAATGCCAACTGTGACTATTTTCTAGATGCTTTAAAGTTTAGTGCTCAGCTGGGTACAGTGGCACACATCTGTAACGCCAGTACTCTAAGAGACTGAGACAGAAGAATCCCAACTTTGAGTCCAGCCTCAAATTTATGGAGAAATTATCTCAAATTAAAAATTGATTTTTTAAGAAAAGTTACTTGTTGCTATGTTTCTTTCTGATCTAAATGAGTGAACAAAGATTACAAGTGTCTGTAAACACAGAGTTCCAAAAAAAAGTGTATCTTATGTAAATATCCAAAACACAAACACTCTATGTCTTCTATAGCTATGTATTTATGTAATAAAAAAAAGGGACAATGATGTAGCTTGCTAAGATGGCCTTGTATTCAATCCCCAGCACTGGGAGAAAAAAAAGGCAGATACAAAAATTCTTTGTCCTGGCCAGGACCTTAAAAATAAAAATCTGATCTTGCCATCCCTTCACAGAAGCAATACAGTACATCAAGGGCTGGAATATGTGCTACAATGCATTCTAGTTTCTGTTTCATAGACAAATTCTAGTCAGTGTCTCAAAAAGCTACTAGTAAACTGGTCATATCAAGAATATTTAAGGGGCTGGGAGATGGCTCAGTAGAATAAGTGCTTGCCTGGCAAGAGCAGGGTCCTGAGTTCGCTTTTTTTTTTTGCAGAACCAAGGATTGAACTCAGGCCCTTGCACTTTCTAGGGAAGCACTTATTCCACTGAGCCATCTCCCTGGCCCTTAAAGGAAGTGTTTTATCTTTTTTTGTTTGTTTTTGGTGGAATGGGGGATTGAACTCAGGCCCTTGCGCTTGCCAGGAAGCGCTTATTCCACTGAGCCATCTCCCCGGCCC
>PVKA01006380.1:0-18026 GCA_004027165.1 Ctenomys sociabilis
ATTGAATCTTTGATATAATTCAGCTACATAAATACCTGTAAATATAATATCATGTATGCACCTTGTACAATACCAAAACATTATGAAAACAGTTTGCAATGTATTATTTCATCGACTCTGTATGGTTATGGTGTTTTGAAACTGTCTGATTGACATTTGTATTTCAATAAAATAAAAATAAATGGAAAAAAAAAACAAAGAGGATAAAATTCATTTTTCTTTCATTTATACACCTAGAACAACTAAGTTGTCTTCATCTTAAAGTGAAATTTTATTACTTGTGTCAGCACATTTGCATTTAGAGTAACTTTTAATTTTTCTGTATCAGACCACAGTTTTCATCCCTCATACTTGGCCCATGCTCCCTGCTTCCTATTTCCTCATTATCAAATCCCTAAGTATGTCATTCCTCTCCCGTTGGCTTATTTAGTTGGTGACATTTTTAATGAGAAATATACCATATGTATGTTTTTTAATTAAAGGTTGAAGTTACAAAGAATGTTTAAAACAATGTCGTATAAAATAAATGTCTCAGAATGCGTCACTAGTGATGTGAGTTGTGATTCAGTTTGAAGCATTACCTCTCTCCTGGGTTGAGTTGTTTCTCCTACAGTAGAGAAAAGAAATTTGGTTTAATTCAATTTCTGGCTGATGACTAACAGTTGTCTACAAAGGCAGGTACTCAGAGACTATGGGTAATGGTGTATAAATTTGTATTCTTTTGCCACTCTGGACATTATGTATGAGGTTTTCTACTTGTTATTTTATCTTACACATTCTGTGAAGATGAGAAGTAAACTCAGCCTTTGTTTAAAGAACTCAATAATTTTTGCCCATATAGAAAATGTCTTTGTACTGCAATATGTAATATAAAATATGTTGTATGATGAGTCATACATGCCAGATGCTCATTTATTATTTGCAAACAGTTTGTTTATCCGCTTAGTCACTGAACAGTGCTAAGATCCACTTACTCGCGTTGGATGCTGTGGATGATGTCACCGTCACCTCAGCCTGGGCAGTCTTCAATGTGGTGCCAGTGCTCCGAGCTGCTCTCCAATGCTTGTAGAGGTATATCTACCTAAAAGGGTCTGGACTTACAATTTTAGTAGCAACCTGTGATACCTAAAGTACTGTTAGGACAACTTTGGTGACTCACTTCTAAATAATTAAAAGTGTTCACAGAGCCATGCTCTTAAAAATGTTGTTGCAGTATCTCTTTGTTTATGCAACTACCAGAAATGGTAAGCAAAGCATTTTTGCCATGAATTCTGACAGAATGCAGAATTTGGAGATAGTTCTTTTTATGTATTTAGCACAGGTTCTACAGGGTCTCATAGCTGAGATCGGACTTATAGTGATCCTCTTGTTTTCAGCCTCCCAAGTCCTGGGATTACAGGTGCATGCTGTCTCAATCGCTGTGTCAGTGTGCTCTAGGAGTGAGGCCGGCATGGCAGGGGGTTCGATCCCTGACCCCTGGGTCTGCCTAAGGAGGTTTTTCAATCTGCTGAGCTACCTGGCCAGTCTTTGGAGGTACTTTTTTGATCATCAAAGATAAATTATATTGCACAGTGCATAGAGAGAGTAACATATCTTATTAACAAAAACATAACATATGCAATTGTTCAGTCTCTGAATATTTTGAAATTATAGAGTTGATTATGCAGGTTGATGCATAGCCAACCACAGGTTAATACAAAGACACTTAAATAACTAAGATATCATTTATTTCAAAATAAATTCCATTATTAATTAACGAAACTATGAAATTTGTAAGGCAACTAAAGTATTTATGACACAACAGTATGCTGCACACACACACACACACACACACACACACAAAGGGCCAGCCAAATAGCGTATCAGATTAAAGCTCCTGCAAGCAGGCGCGGGAGCCAAAAGGTTGATCCATGGCCCTGCCACATAGGCCTCACCCCTTCAGCATGGTAAGAAGACAAGTGAGACTGGGTTTGGTGGCACTCACCTGTAATTCCAGCTCTTGCGAGGCTGTAAACAGGCGGGGACTGGGGATATAGCTCAGAAGAATAAACACTTTCCTGGCAAGTGCAAGGGCCTGCTTTCAATTCCCTGCTCAGCAAAACCAAACAACAACACAACTATAAGTGTGATCTGGTAGTGAGACCCTGAATACCCTGTAGACCCTTTCCTAAAAATATTTAAAAATTCAAAACAAACAGACAAAAAAGAAACAGTATACTGCACAAAAGAATCTTAGCACAAATCCCTGTAATTGTTTGTAATAGTATCCAATCATCATATAGAAGCTCAAGGATGTAATTTCCATGCAAGCTAGCAGGCCTGTATATCTCCTATGCCCACACCAAAAACATTTACAAAAGCAAACTAAAAAATGCAATAATTGATTATGTATGGAAATAAGTAGGACTGCCCAAATGGGAGCAAGTAGAAGATATTTATTGAGAGCAGGCTGAACTAATAGAGTTAGACACCCAAGTGACACAAAGGTAGCAAAGTAGGGGAAAGCCTTTTAATGAAGGTGTGCACATACGTGTGTGTATGTGTGTGTTAGAGAGAGAGAGACTTTAGATGTGTTCTGATTAGAGATGTTGATATGAAGAAGTTACATGCATGCTACAAAGAAACATGGTATTTTGTGTTTGGTTCATGAGTATGACTGATTGTGTCCTCCTCAGGTATTTTATCTTTCTCCTTGTATCTTATGAAAGATCCTAATAAACTAGTATTTTAGGCCATAAAATAAGACTTAACAAATACCACAAAAGAAATATGATTTTTCATCTTAGAGTATAATATAGTGAAACTAGAAATCAACAACAGAAAACATACAAACGTGTAGAGATTGAAAAGTTCGCTTTTGATCAATAAGGAAGTCATTTAAGAAATTGAAGAGAAAACTAAGTTTTCTTTCTTTCTTTCTTTCTTTCTTTCTTTCTTTCTTTCTTTCTTTCTTTCTTTCTTTTGTTCTTTCGTTCTTTCTTCTCTCTTTCTTTCTTTTATTGAAGAACAAATAGCAAAGAGATAGTTTCAAGACAAATTAACAGGACAGAGTCGATAAATTAATACATTGAAAACTATTTTTGTATGGTACACACATGATATTATACTTACAGACATTATTATAGCATATGTCTTAAAAATTTTCTAACAGCAAGTAAAACTGCAGTTCTAAGAAGGAACTTGGGCACCTCCATAAAAATCTCACAGTCATAAATAATGCAATCATGCATCTCAAAGTCTTGGAAAACAGGAACAAACCAAAAGAATAATACAGAAAACCAGGAAGAAATAATATATATCTGAGCTAAAATTAATTTGATACAGATTAAGAGTAATATGCAGTATGAATGAAACAAACAGTTCTTTGGAAAGATATAAAAAAACTGCTAAATCCTTACCAAATTAATTAAAAGAAAGAGAAGATGCAAACTAACACAGTTTGAGATTAAAGAAAGGATCACACACCAAGGAAATCCAGAAGATTTTATGTACTATTTCAAAAACCTACATATTAAATTGGAGAATGTAAAAGAAATGAATAAATTTCAGGACACATCCCAATTACCAAAACTGAACCAAAAAGATACGCAACACCTAAACAAACCAAATATAAAGCAATGAGATTGAAACAATACTAAAACATCTTCCAGCAAAGAAAGCCCAGGGCCAGACAGGGGTTTTTTTGGCTCAATTTTACTTGACCTTTAAAGAACCACCACCAAGGCTGATCAAACAATTCTAATGAAATAGAAATGGAATCATTGCTTCTAATGAGACTAGCAATAACCTTGATATCAAGGATGGACAAGGACACAGTAAAAAGAATATTATAGAACAATTTCCTTGAAGAACATACATGTAATACTCCTAGGGAAAACACAAAATGACACATTAAAATAGTTACATGCCAGATGTTTCAAGTCTATTTTGCAAGGATGGTTTAATATACACAAATCAAAGATGTAATACAATGCACAATAAGAATCCAGGAAAAGAACCACAAGATCCTCTCACTTGATGCAAAAAAGCCTGCAACAGAATTCAATTAAGCTTTATTATAAAACTTTTACAGAAGCCAGGTAAACATATTTCCATCATATTTCAGTATAGTAAGTAAATACCATGTGTGACAATCCCATAGGCAACATTATTCTGAATGGGAAAAACCAAAGGCTTTCTCTCTCAAATAAGAAACAAGCCAAAAAATGAACAAAAAACTTCTAATTATACTATATTAATTTTTCTACAAATAACTCAACTTACTCTTCTCTCTTCCTTTCTTTATTTTTTCCTTTCCTTTTCTTTTCTGTTTTTTTTTTTTTTTTTTTTTTTTTTTTTTTTTTTCAGAACCAGGGATTGAACTCAGGCCTGGCAAGTGCTTATTCTACTGAGCTATCTCCCCAGCCTCAACTTACTCTTCTTTATTGCAGGTGGTGTTCCACTGTGTACAAATATCACATTTTCTTTTGATTTAATCCATTCATTCACTGGAAGACACATAGGCTGCTTCCAAGACTTAGATATTAGTTGTGTTGCTGTTTCCTAGAAAAATGGATTCACCTTGAGACATAAGGCTAAGTGAAATTAATCAGACAGAAAATCTTAAGCATCTCGTGATATTTTTCATATGAGAGGCCCAAAACATAGAGGAAGAGTAAAATGAAAGACAGATAGTAGAAAAGTAGGGGTAGGCTATTTTACAAAGGAAGAAGGATAAAGAGTTTGGAGGAGGGGACTACAGGGGAAGAGGAGAAAAATTTAAAATGTAATATGTGCATGTACCAACTCCCATGACAACTGTAACCATTAGTGTTTCAAACATGTACAAATAAAAATTAAAAAAGGAATTTTATTACTACAAGACTATAGTAACAAAACCAATTTGGTATGATTTAAGTTATCTTAAATTTTTTAAGACTTGTTTTGTTACCTAAAGGAAACATGAGGGAAGATATTCTGAGTGCACTTGAGCAGAATGTGTGCCTTGCTGCTAGGAAATGTAGTTAATGGTGTCTGTTTGATACATATGGGCATTGTTACTCACGTCTGCTGTTTTGTCACTGAGTTTTCTACTTGGATGCTCTATGTCTTGTTGAAATTAGGGCTTTCAAATCTACAATTACTGTACTGGCACTTATTTCCTCCCTCAAATCTGTTACCCTTCACTTTATATATTTACATGGCCTGATGTTGGGTAAAATATATATTTATAATTATTATCTGTTCCATGTGAAAAGTTCCTTTTATCATTACATAATGATCTTTTTGTTTCTTGTGACAAATTTTCACCTGAACACTATTTTAGAAGGTACATTATAGTCAATCCTCCTTTATCATTTTTGTGGAGTGTATGTCTTCACTCTTTCATATTCAGGCAATGTGAATTTGCTTCTAAAATATCATGCAGACAGTGTATATTTGGGTTGTGTTTCTTTATCATTTTGACAAGAAAGTTTGACACTATCATTTATAGTAATTGTTGATAGATAAAAAGTTACTATTGCTACTTTATTAATTCTGTTTTGTCCAATTTAAATTCTGCTCTTTTTACATGTTTTTCTTTCTATTTTTTTTATTCTACCTACATATTGAAAGAAATTAAAATAATAAAACTCAAAAACACTGCCTATTCCAGTGTATGACAATGGCTGAAGGGAGAAGGAATTACTATTAAATATGAATAAAAAAATAGGGGTATGCTCAGAAATCAAATGTTTCGTGATTATGTGTATATCAAAGAATATACAACTAAGAAATACAAGAAGTATAAAAATGTTGCTAAAATAACATGACACACTTTTATTGTAGCCAATTTTTAAGTAACATTGTCCTATAAAATGATAAATATATAGTACACAAGTAAATAGTATAAACCAGTAGCATGGTTATTTATTGCCATTATCAGACATCATCTAATGTATATAATTGCATTTGCTATATTTTTATGTGGCTGGAAGCTAGTAGTTTTATTCCACCAGCAATACTGAAAACATGTAAGTAATGCATTGTACTATGACTTTCCAGTTGCTAGAATATTACTGGAGAGTAAGAATTATTTAGTTCAAGTGTAGTCTTATGGGATCATCATATATAGCCTGATACTGTTCAAAATTTATATATCAGATGCTTATATATTACGTTATATATCGCCTAAAATATATTTTCTTGTTTCTAAAGTGATCCAATCTCGATTGCATCTTGTGTCCTTTTTGCTCAAGTGATACATATTATAAACATGTTCTAGGTTTATGTTTCATGAATATATACATAATTTCCCAAGGTCTTCTTTCCACTTCTCTCTTTCACTCTTTCTTTTCCTTTTTCCTTCCTTCTTTCTGCCTTGTTCTCATCTTCCTCTTTCCTCTTGTTGAGTTTTTATCAGGTTTTGGTATCAGAGCAATGCTGGTTTCAAGGAACGAGCTTGGGAGTTTTATTTCCCTTTCAATTTCATGCAAAAGTCCTCAAAATATTGGCACTAATTCTTTGAAGTTCTCGTAAAATTCAGTGGTGAATCTACATGGTCCTGGGCTTTTCTTAGTTGTGGAATTTGTTGCCTGCTGTTGATTTACTTAGGGTTTTTACATATTTCTTGTTCAATTTTGGTAAGTCATGTTTGTCTAGGAATAATCCTTCTAGTCTCGCCCATTTACTGGTATACAAGTTTTTAAAATAGCTTCTTATAATTTGATATTTCAAAAGTGTCTGTTGTGATTTCACCTTTTTCACTTCTAATTATATTGATGTAGATCCTTTCATGTTTTTGTGAGTTTGACTAAGGTTTTATCAATTTTATTTATCCTTATGAAGGGCCAACTTTGACTTTTTTGGTATTGATTTTAGTCTTATTGATTTCAGCGATGATCATTATCATTTCTTTTTTTCTATAACATTTATATTTGGATTATTATTTTCTTTCTAATACTTTGAGAAACATTATTAGTTTAGTTATTTGGAACTGCTCTATTTTTATTTTTTATTTTTTATGTTTTTGGCAGAACCAGGGACTGAACTCAGGCCCTGATGCTTGCCAGGCAAGCGTTTATTCTACTGAGCCATTCCCCCTGTCCTTTGCTCTATTTTTATAGTGCAGACATTCAAAGCTGTAAGTTTCCTTCTTAGAACTCCCTCCATTGGGCTGTGGATAGCCTAATATGGTAAACTGTGACAGTCTTTTAATTCTATGAACTTTTAATTATTCTCCAATTTCTTCAGTGACCCATTGATTATTCAGGAATGCTTTATTTAAACTGTACAGGTGCCAGGCGTGGTGGTGTATGCCTGTAATCCCAGCACTTGGGAGGCTGAGGCAGGAAGATTGTTGTGAGTTCGAGACCAGCCTGAGCTACAAAGTGAGCTCAAGGCCAGCCTGAACTGCATAGTAAGACCCTGTCTCAAAAAGACAAAAAAAAAAAAAAAAAAAAACATAATAATAAATAAATAAATAATAAACTATACAGGTGGAGCTGGGGAAATGGCTCAGTGGAATAAATGCTTCCCTAGCCAAAACAAGGGCCTGAGTTCAATCCCTGGTTCCACCAAAATAAATAAATAAATAAAATAAACTGTATGTCTGTGTAGTTTCTTTTGCTTTTGCTTTTTAAAATTCATACTATTATCATAGCGTAGGTTGTAAAAGATTATTTAAATTGTTATAGTTGTTTAAAAATGCTTTCAGATTTAATATGTGGTCTATATTGGAGAATATTCCATGAGCTACCAAGACAATGAACTTTCTGTTATCACTGGGTGAGCATCCTATGGATAATTATTTGAAGGTATGACTCATCTTTGAAATTGTTTGTTGAATTTTTTCCCAATTACTTATCAGTTTGTGAGACAAATGTTATTGACCATTCCCCACAACTGACTGCATTAATCTGTTTGTCCTTTCATGTTGCATAGTGTGGATTTTATAAAACTAGGTGCATTTACATTCAGTGTGTTTACAGTTATGATTTCCTCATGAATTGTTTCCTTTATCAAAATGTAGCTTTTGCTTGAAGACCAATTTATCTTAGAGTATTGTATATTGTTTTCTCTTTTTTTATGTCTGTCTTTCTAGAGAAAGAATATAGTTGTGAGGTTTTTTGTTTATCTATTTTTGTGGTATAGGGCATAAAACTTAGGCTTTGCACTTGACAGGCATATGCTTATGACCCTGGGCTATTTGGTTTTAAGGGTTTCATTTTTGTCCTGGTCTTTTGCTTCTGGTCTGTGTCTTTTGATTGTGGAGTCAAGACTACTGACGTTGAAAGTTATTATTGTAAGATACTTGCTGAGTTCTTTTATTTTATTAATTTTTTTCAATATTGTTTCCTTTCTACTTTGCTGTTTTGTTTGTTTGCTTTTCCTGTAGTTGGCAATTGTTTTAAAACATTTAAAATATCACTCCAAACTCTCTTAATCTTTGAGGTTTATATTGGAATTTTTTTGTTGTTGTGTTAGGATTGCCTTTTAAATTCATTGATGCTTTTTCTGATGACTTTTCATACTCTCTCTTTGTTCTAAATTCCTAGGATTTTGAATATCATATGTTTTTTTCTCTAGTGCTGTCTATTTGAGGCTCTAAATGCTTCATGCACCCAAATAAACATTTGAAGTCCTTAGACTTGGAAGTTTGTTTCTGCAAGGATTTTGGTACATAAATGTTTTAGACATTTATTTTAATTTTTTAGCATTTCTTTGTACCATTCTCACTTTGAGTTTGCTAGTCATCTCAGAGGTCTTGTGTCAATATCTCATGTTTTCTTTTTGTGTTTAGAGTATCGCTGAGCAGCAGGTAAATCCTTAATTGTTAAATGGAGCATGGAGCGGGTCAGGTAGATTGTGTCTGATTCAAGACCAAATTAAACAATTGAGTTCGGTAATGCTACAGAGCACCCTTTACACTGGGCAGACCATGTGCCTAAGTAAGTAACTATAGAAATTAAAGCATCAGCTACAAGTGCTGCATGCTTATTGGCACACTGTTGAAAGCAAGACCAGATGAAAGAGGAAAGAAAAAGGGAAAGGAGAGTGAAAATGAGTTGATGCATTTGTGTAGTACAAGGGAAAGCAAAATGAGGGAGATTAAGAGGTTGTGAGCGAGAAAGTAAGAAAAGATAATGGGAGAAGGGAGGTTAAGTGAAATATGGCAATTGTAAAGGAAGGATGGAGCAGTTTATGACTAAATCAAAACTAGTTTACTTTTTTTCTATGAAAAAGCCCTTAGCGTAGGAAAACCTTGGGAAGAGCAATCAATATCCCAGTGCCCTAGCTCTTATTAGTAGTTATTTGTAGCACATAACTACCACGCCCACCTCTTTCAAAGATCAGGACTAGATGAAAGTGAGAAAAATGCACAACGCTGAGCATTCCTCCCAATCTGATATAGGGTTTTTTTTTTCTTTTCTTTTCTTCTTTTTTTTTTTTTTTTTTTTTTTTTTTTGGTACAGGGTCTCACTACGCAGCCCAGAACTGTGATCTTCCTGATTTCTGCCTCCCTAGTGCTGGAATCACAGGTGCGCACCACCACTGCTGGACTCCTTCACCCGCTCAGTGAGCCTCCGGGTGGCTCCAGCCTGTCGTATGGAGCCAGGGATTGAACCTTGGCCCCTGCGCTTACTTAAGCAAGTGCTTAGTCTGCTGAGCTATACCATTGTTCCTCCAATCTGATTCATATTGAAGAGAATTTAAATGTTTTAAAATTAACTAATTAATTAATCTATTTATTTACTTATCAATTTATTTATTTTGTAAAGGATCTCAGACAGGTGTATGCCACCACACCCGGGTTTGGTGGCCTGTAGGGTGCACCCCTGTTCTGGGGCCTGCAAAGCATGTGGTGCTGGAGATTGAATCTGGATCTTGTATTCATAGGTATTACTTCAGGCAGGTCTGAGATTATCATCATCTTTGCTCTGAAGACATGTAAATTTTACAATGAGCAATTAATTCCTTCATAGTGACATCTTTAATGACTGTAATTTCAAATCTGTGGAAACCTCTTCAAGTTGGAAACTATCAAATAACTATTTCTTTTCTAAGGCTTAGCATCCCTCTCCCCCTCCTCTGTCTGTCTCTGTCTCTGTCTCTGTCTCTCTCTCTCTGACTTAAAGTTGTATTTTCTCCAAGATTACAGTATTATATTGTCTATTGATTCAACATTTATTATTGATTAACTTCCCAGGCCCTCAATATACTTCATCATGTTCCTGAAACCTGGTAATAAAAGCAGGCTGAGCACTTGATTCAAAAGTAAACAGGTTTCATTTATTCCACAAATGTTTCTGTTCTAGAGAAAACAGTTCTTTACAAATACCTCATAAAATATTTTAAGTTTTCTTTTACTTTGCAATATAATTATCACACTCTAGGAAGCATAAAATTAAAAAGTGTATAGACATTTAGAGCTATGAACTTTCATGCAAGTCACTCATTTAAATGAAATCCCTACAAAAATGACAGAACTCTATATGCTAAAATGTGGGTTGTTGATATAACAATAGCTGCTCATGAAGAAATAAGTGATGATTTTCTAATGTTCATGTTTATATTGAATACTTTATAGTCATTTGTTCCTTTTGACTTTGAAGCCGCTGGAACATGATCACCTAAAACAGCAACAGATTCAGGTGTTAATGTCTTCATCAAACATCCTTTCCCCATTGGATAGATGGGGTTAGCTGCACATAAATGCTAGTATAATTTTACTTATAAGCTATTATTCACTATCATGGACCTATGAAAAGAACAGGATTGATTATACTTCTCAAAGCTCTCATTGAGTATTTATGATTTACAAAGCATTTTGAAAAAGCTGTGCCATCAATCTCAAAAAAACGGCAGAATTTGGGCTGGGGGGATAGCTCAGTGGTCTAAGTGACTGCCCAGAGAGGGCAAAGACATAAGTTCAATCCTTGGTACTAAATGCCATGCCAATCCAAGAACCCAGGTGTGGTGGCACATGTCTGTAATCCCAGTGCAAAGGAGGCTGACAGAGGAGGATCACTATGAGTATGAACTGTGTAGTAAGAGCTTGTATCCAATAAATAAATAAATAAATAAGGAAACTGATTAAAAATGCAAAATTTAGAAAATTTCTTTTAAAATACAATAGCATATGGCTATTGTATTTTTAGAAAATTATTTTCATTTCCTATCTGGAGTTAATGTATTGCAGATTAAGTCTAATTGAAAGAAAGAGTTTCTGAGCTTCAGTAAATATACTATATAATTAAAAGTATTAACATAAACAGCTTTGTATTTCATATTTATTCCAGCTGTTAATGAATCTTACCCAGCCAAAATAACTTATAAAACACAAACAAAATGAAATAAATTGGATAACATATTTAGCAAGAACATTCTATCCATTAAGGAATATATTCCCACCACTCCCCTTTACTTTAATGAGAACACCTGTTTCAAATTCCACACAGGCAAGATTGTCTTCAAAGTATGAAATATTTGGTTTTAGGTGCCTGATTATTTCATTTGCCTTATAAATCATATAAGATTTTTCTATGCAAATTTTATAAATATATTTTTAGATAACAAGTATGTTTTCAAGAATCTTTTGTCATACTTAAACTGTTTATGTATGAAAATTCATTCTCCCTATAGCTAAATATGCATTCCAGCTATCAATGTAGCTAGATTGCTAACTTGATCATAAAGAATAAGTTCTTGTCATATTTTAAAAGTACTTATTTTGCAGCTATTAAGAATGATAAACTTGAATAATTTATATTTAATTGGATGCCACTTGAACATATACTCATAAGTGAAATAAACCAGACACACATGTGCAAATATCATATAGAAATCAAAAGAAGAAATACAAATAGAAAGGTATAGTAATAACTAAAAATAAGTTAGTCAGATAGCGTAAACTGAACTGCATATATTGCAGGGTAATAATCAGCTTCTCTTCTGGATGGTTAACAACCTAAGTTTGCAGAGCAAAAATTGGAGAAATGGAAGGGCTGCAAGTTCAGCCGACATTTTGGCCCTAGCCTTTCAACATCAGTGAAGACTCAGGACATAGGAGAACTTGTTCTGTAACATCATGGAGCTCAGTTGTGTCCCACATTTTCTGATCAAAGAGATTATGGAGCCACAGAGGAATGTGATCAACGATCTATAGTGTGCCTGGGGAGAGTCACATGGAGAGAAAACTTTCTCTCAGGCTTCCACAGAGAGCAAACTGGTCAAGCAATGGATGTGACTCATCCATAAGGCTGACACTGACAAAGAATCTACAAAATGAGGTACAGGGTTACAGGATTAAACCCTGAGAGGACTTGACTGACCTCATCAGATTCAAAAGTTACATTTTTTATTATATAGGTCTCACTTTTCCTCAGTCTTAACCATCCAGTAGAAAAGTATAAAAATTAGCTATATTAAATAAGGCCATAATAAGCTGAGCTGTAAATGTCTCTAATCAACAGTTTCTTCGGAAAACCCACTATTATTGTGGACTGCTGGACTGTGTTGGATTGTTTTGCTGAATTCAAGCACCTATAATAATTGAATGACAATAGAATACCCATCTTTGACAGGACTCAACAAAAAAAAGGAGGATACAAAGGAAGAACCATTCTGTTTCTATAAACAGTATAGTTAGGATCAATATGCAGTACTTTTGTGTAATTCTATGAGAACAAAGATTTGCACTAATAGTGTTTGGACAGAATATCCTGTCTGTTTCTTGTACTATAGATAACCACTAGGAAGATAACTATGTAAAAAGTATTAATTATTGAAACTTACTGTAACTCAAATTAGAAAAAAAAGATAGGCATACAGCTACATTCTCTTAATTCATTAATTAAAGACATCTTCTCTAATAGTGTTTGTAAATAGAATATCATGTATGTATCTTGTATAACAAAAAACCACTACAAAAACAATATGCAATGTATTAATTATTTAATCTGTCCTGGTAATTTGATTTGAAACTGTCTCACTGCTATTTGTTCTTCAATAGCATAAAATAAAATGAAATGAAATGAAATAAAATAAAATAAAATAAAATAAAACAAAAAAGTAGTTATTTTGTTCCTTAAACCAAAAGGTCAAGAAATAATTCATTTGAAGGTGAAACAAAAATTGTTGTAATTCAAACAAAACTCCCAGACTTGACATTGTTATGTTGATAATTCCTATAAATCAAAAATGGTTCATTAATAGGTCCATAGGAAATTTAAAAAGGAGTCAAAACTGTATCCTAAAGTCAGGATGTAATTGATGCCTGATGATTCTACATTTTCACTTATTGAAATATTCCACATACATGAATCAGTACTTTATAATATTTTGATACTGGATTTTCTTTTTTTTAGTGTAATGCATTCAATATGTAATCAGCACACTTTTATTTTAGATTACTGTTATGCACATTTTAATAATGTTCGTGGACAAAATAATGAATTATGACTAATTATATTTAGATTTTTTAAGAAGCATACACTCAGTTGGATATCACTTAAAGCATGCTCAACTTTGTTATTCATAGCTTCAAGTTTTATTTGCTCAAAGAGAGAACTAGATATTTGCAAGTTACAGAAAGAGAAAAATTAGAATATCAAAATACAATAATACCTAGATTTGCAAAAGCTTCTATTCACAAACAATATGGTTCTCAAAGAAAAGCATTTGACAAAATTTTGCTTCCATTAAAAAACTCCACATGAAGTGACAAACAAAAAAATCACAGCTGTGTTCCCCATACAAACACAGACAAGCCTATCTTTCCTAAAATTGTGAAATAAATTAAATTTCTGAATCAAGAAACCACTGGCTATAATATTTTTCAGTGAATTAAAGTAGTTGCTATCTTAGAGTCATTGTTCCCCTATTTTAAGGTGAATAATATCCACCAGGATAACTTCATTTCATATTTCAAACATTTTCAAAGTTTAATCAATCACTTTAAAATTACACGGGCACATCCCTTTTAATATCATCCATTGATTCAGGGCAAACTTGTCTACCAACATGGAAGAATCAAAACAAATACATCTCCAAATAACTCGCTATTATTGTGGAATGATGGACTGTGTTGGATGTGTCGCTGAGTTCAGTCACCTAAATTGGTTTAATGACAATGGAGTGCCCATCTTTGACAGGTCTAGACAAAAATAGGGAGATACAAAGGAAGAACCATGATGTGTGTGTTTAAACAGTACAGTTAGGATAAATATACCGTGCTTCTGCATAATTCTATGAGAAGCAAGATTTGCGCTAATAGTAGTTGGACAAGATATTATGTCAGCTTCTAGTACTTTGGACAACCACTAGGAAAATAACAAGGTAGAAATTATTAATTATTGAATATGTGATATAATCCAACTATAAAATATAAGTATATAGCTACATTGTCTTAATTCACTGATTAGAGACATCTGCTATAATAATGTATTTAAGAATAATATCATGTATGCATCTTGTACGATACCAAAACATTATGAAAAGTTTGCAATGTATTAATTTATCAAATCTGTCCTGTTAATTTGTCTTGAAATTGTCTCATTGCTATTTGTTCTTCAATTAAAAAAAACAAATACAATTCAACCAAATAAAAACAATTCCAAAACCAAATTACTGTTCTTTTTGTCTGTGATTTCTGCACATTTTTCTTAAGAGTTTTTCTTTTTATGTTTTTAATTTATTAAAAAGTAACAGTAAAAATGTTATTAGTATTAAAAAAGGATCTGAATTTATTAAGAATGAATTTTATAAATAATTCTGCAATGAAAGGGAAATAGTACCCTGAGACATAAAACTGTTAGGATTTTAAATTTTTAAAAGCAGAAAAATGTTAACATTAAATTCTTTCCAATGTCCATATAAAAATCAACTTGTACAATCTCTGTAACAAAATGTTTCCTTCTTACACACATTTTGGGGACTTGGAAAATGTTAAAATTTCTGAAGTTTATTTTAATTATTGTAGAGCAAAATTGTGAGTATTGCAGAGAATACCATTCCTCTGCATGGAAACAGAGAAACAAGGAAGAAGGAAGAAAATAGCATCTCAATGACAAACTATATTTCAGTAGCAATTCCTTCTAATGTTGATTTGTGTTATCTCTGAATATTTTATGTAAGATCATTATGGCTAAATGCATACACTTTTCTGGCTTAGTAGTTAATTGCTTTACATTAATCTATGAAAACGAGACTGTAGTTTGAAAAGTAACAATACTATTAATATCATGTTAGATATAGAACTTCATCAGAATTTTAAAACAGATTATATAAAACGTATGAGGAGATTTACATGGCAGAATCACTCTCCCAAAACTCTGACTTTATGTGAAAAAATATAAAACACAAAGAAATGACTTATAAGTCAAAACTTGGTTTTACTTTCTAAAACATTTTAAGTCTTCATTATAAATAATAGAATGTTGAAAGAAAAGATGCATTCATTCCCTTTCATTTGCATGTAAACCTATTCATAATGTAAATGAACTGCACAAAGTATTACAACTCCTTAATTTAACATATGAAAGAAAATTAAATGTCACATTTAGGTTATCTGTGGAAGTTTAACAGCTATGTGGACTAAAGATAATTTAGATAAGGAAATGACAAAACATAACTGCCATTTGATTTTAGTTCTATAACCACAGATCTGCCTAGAGATGATAACACAATGAACAGAGACTACTAAAATACCACTAACAGCTTGCAGATTCCCTTAGGAAACTTCCCGATAATGATACTCAGGTAGTTTGGATGAGTGCCTCCGGCCCCAGGTAAGGTCTATATGTTAAAGGCCAGGTCCTCAAAGTCAAGTGTTAAATTCTTAAACAAGTTAAGCACCAGTGAAAGATTCTTAGGTTGTTGCAGTGTGTCCTGGAAGGTGATAAATACTGTGGCCTTTAACTTCTTATGAGATACTGTGGCCTTTAGCTTCTTTCTCTTTTGTTTTATTTCTCTGTTCATGAAGTAAGTGGGTCGTTGGTCAGTCCCCAAGTGATGGAGTTGTATGACCATGGGCTGGGACCTCCAGAAGTGTGAGTCAAACTTTTCTCTGCATAGTTCATTTTGTGTATCTCAATTTAGTAATGCACAGCTGACTATAATGAATAATATTTCATTTTTATCTTTTCCCATGCACTAAAGTTTCAGGAATTTTCATATGTAGTACATGATAGTCATTTAGAATCATTATTTTTAGAAATACCAAAGACAATTACTGATACCACTAGTACAACTAGTGGCACAACTATGAGGATAAAATACACTAAACTATGAGTGAAATGGTTGCCCATGACCCCTAATGTTTCTGTTTGAAGACTGAGTTCATTATTCTCAGATTCACCATCACAGTGAAACACATTGAAACATTGTCCTTGTTCCTGCTAAGAACTGTGTTGTTTCCCCACTTGTGTTAGCAGAGAACATTAAGAAGCAAATAAGAAATTAATAGAAGCTTTAAAATTCCAGAAAGAGTAAAAGGAATCATTTATGGGGTCCAATAGTACTTAATATTCTTGGGAATATATGATAATAAAATATTGCATATATAATCCCCTGCATTAATGCACACTTTCATATAGAAGCCAATAATATTCTAAAGTTAAAACTATTATGTACTTTTGTTTTCTAACTGTGTATAGAGAATTGGCCAAAATTAATTTGAAGGAATCCATTTTTCTAAATATCTTCTTACCCCTTTGGATGGAACATTGATAACTCTTTTGTCCTGACTCTAGTGGTTAAATTCCTCTTATGATAGATATAGCATAACAATAATGATAAGTAATAGATGTCTTGGGAAATTATATGACCTTTCATATGACTTGAATAAATATGCCACCGCATCTGGTGCATGGATGGATATTCATATACAACAGTATAACAGTCATTATTGTTCTTGCAGTGCAAGGTTTTATATTCTCTTCATCAATATTTGGAGAAAATGTAGATTCTTTGGCTGGAACATAAATCAGTCTTAAGAGGAATTTCTTCATAGAAAGTAAAATTGATTTAATGGAACTTTCAGTACAGTTGGACAATATAACCATAGTTTTAGGTTAAATAAAACTGCCATCCTCTAGATGATACATGGGAAATGGAAATTTCCAGTATCAGAGACAAGGGTCCAGCACATGAGTCTGTAAAAACAACTTGGAAATGCTTAGATACTTCCTTTTTTATATTAAAAACACATCTTGACACTTTTAAAATTTTTATTACTACATATTTTCAGTACATAATACATTAATTGTAGAGAATTTGTACATATATATAACATCTCATTTTCCCCCTCCCCCATTCACTTTAATTTTTCCAGTATTGAATTCATTTATTTATCTTATAAAGCCTTATGAAGTTAGTTATGTATACAGATTATAAAACCAGACTAACAGGATACAGAACACATCAGATATGTAAGACAGCTGTGCTGAATCAAGATATATCTTTAAAAACACTGTGCAGGATAACAATGTTTTTCTCTTTTTTCCTTTATCATTTTTTATACTCTACATATTAAATATCTAACGTATCATTTTTGTCTGTTTAATATAAAATTATTGTGAATTTTATATGGTAGAGCTGTCATGTTGATTTTTATGGTAGAGCTGTCATGTTGATTTCATGTAGCCTGGTTATCCATGTTACTTTACTCCACATAGCCTGATTTTAGCTATTTAAAAATCACAGCAGACTATGTTTTCATTGGCAGGTGAGAAATCTATTTAACAAAGAAATGTGAGAGTTATAGATACATCCAGGTGCTCTTTGTTGATTGATTCTAGGTAATGAAACAATGAGTACCAAATAAATTGTTTTGGCTGGAAAGTATAGTAGATCATGGCGCAAGTGACAACTTCTATTTTGTGTGTCAAGTGCCAAATTTGATGAGTTTCAAAGAAGTCAAACATCAAGATTTGACTGTAACTATGTGTTTTCTGTGTTCCACAGAATAGTGAGTTACTAAATTTACCATTTTGTTGGTTCATATGACTATTGAAGTGAGAAAAAATCAGCACATATATAATAACTACCAACCAATCAAGACTCTG